>JACEIK010008021.1:6336-23773 GCA_018107945.1 Datura stramonium
AGTAATCTTCATAATGTTCAATTAAGTGTAAATCTATTAGATTTTCTCGAATCTATTAATGAAGATCCATTGATGATGAAATGAGTCTATCTATCCTTGCTTGATTATTGCTCGGGAGAGAATAATTAAGTATTGGAAAAGAATCTAATAGTGGGCATGGATAAGAGATTGTAAAATTAAGCTAGAAATATTAAAATTACTTCCTCCTTCCTAATTGACAGCTAATAGCTAGGAATAGTGCAGCTGCTAGTCCAAATCAATTCGAGTTGAGCTAAATTGTAGCTAGATTTTGAGAAAACTCTAGCAAGGGGTAGTCAATAGGCTGAGAAATTGAAGCTACCTACTTTCCAAGATTATTTACATTTGTTGAACTTATGAAATGACCTGGCCTATCCCGATCTAGTTAGTATTTTATCTATACCGCACCTCTAATATTTCACACTATTGTCAACAACTTAGCTGATCTTGTTATTTTTAGTTCACCAAATTAATTTTTGTAATTCTCTGCACAGTTTAACTGCCCCAATTTTCCTTGTTTTTATACTAAATCTATATGGTGCAAGCTAATACCAATTTCTCAATTGACGCTTGAATTTATCATTCCCTAGTCCTCGTGGGATTCGACCCCTGCACTCGTCGGGTTACTTTTTTTGATACTTCAACCATGTATATTCTTTGAATTAAGAATATATTTTTGACGTTATCAAAAATGGCTCCGTTTCCAGGGACTAGTGCTTAATAATTTTGCGATTGATTGTTAAGTTGAATTAGTGGGCATCGTAGTTACTTGATTTGATTTTATGCTGTGTTGTTAGGATCTCATCACCACATGAGCCATCACTCTCAAGTAGGGAATAGCTCAGTGGAGGGTAACATGGAACTTGAAGAAGATGATCCGGTGATGCAAGAAGTTGCAGGAGCCATTCGCCTACCACCAACTGTAGGGAATGTGGTGTTCCATGTTACTAGCACCATGTAGCACTTGTTATAGATGAAAGGGCTCTTTGGAGGTAAACCAAGCAAAGATGCAAATCAACACTTGAGATATTTCTTGGAAATTTGCCAGCCCTTCAACATTACAAACATTAGTCAAGAGTCAATCAGGTTGATACTCTTTCCTTTCTCATTGACGGGGGGAAGAAATAATGTGGCTAGAGGAACTTCCTCGAGGGTGTATCACTTCGTGGCAAGAGTTAACCGAGGCTTTCCTAGATTGGTTTTTCCCTCCCTCAAAGATGCTACAACTGAGGGATGATTTTTACAAATTTCCGACAAGAACAAGGAGAGCCTTTGCATGAGGCATGGTTGAGGTTTAAAAAGAAGGTTGCTCTTTGCCCAAATCATGGATTACTGGATGGAGTACTTCTCCAAAGCTTCTACAGGACCCTTGATTCAATCAGTAAATCTGTTGCCAACAACCTAGCTAAGGGTTCTATTATGGACCAAACATATGGAGTTGACCAAAAGCTCTCTTTGGCAGACTGAGCCCAAAAACTAGGGCTTGACACAGAAGTGAAGTGGCAACTCCACTCATGATATCATCTCAAGGTATTGGCAGTGGAGTTGAGAAAAAGGGATGATGAGCAGGATGAGACTCTTTCCAAGATGATGATGCAATTAAAATTGATCAACAAAGTGATGGAGTAGGTCCAAAGGTAGTAAATGCCGTAGGAATGTAGGGTCCCCTACAATATGAAGAGAATCTTTACCACCAATATATGACGAAGAATTCCAATATATGGGTAACCAAATGGGAGACCCTCGACCTGGCTTCCAAGGAGCAAACCAAGGCCCGTGGTGCCCAAGGGGGATAACAAGGTTGGAGGAATCGTGAGCGGCAAGGATGGCACGAAGGAAATGAGAGAGGTGGAGCAATAGAGAGCCAAACAAAAAGAGGTCATCATTATCATCGAAGTTCAAATACATATATTCCACCTCCTAAGGTTAGGAATCCTAAAAATCAGCTAAGTGTAAGTGATGCGGGTAACTTAAAAATCGAAGAAATGCTATCAAGAGTTTTGAAGAAGGTGGAGTCAGCGAAAGTGGGGTGAAGGAATTAAGAGGGAGATGTGCTTAACCTTGCTCAAGCTGGCGAGTTCACACTCGGAATCCATCAAGCATTTAGAAGCCTAAATGAACCACCTATCAGCAAATGAACCTGAGGATGAAGGGAACACTACCTAGTGACACAATGCCTAATCTGAAGAAAGATGGTCAATGTATGGATATTGTCACTAGAAGTGGAAAGGTGATTGAAGATACCCAGGGAGAAGTCTAGTGGTGGAAACTCAAAAGTAGTTGATGAAGATGAGGTTGATAAAATTCCAATGACTCGGAGAATAAAAAATGTTGATGAAGAAGAAAAGGATAAGGATGATGAGATCTGCACATTCAAGTTAATGATGAAGAGGCGGGCATGAAGGCCCACGGTGATGATAGGTTGAATCAAGAATCCACCACCGTATCGACTGACCACCAAGAAAAGGAGGATCGGTTTAAGAAGTTTGTTGACAAGTTTATCAAGTTTTCCATAAATATACCATTAGTGGACGCTTTGATCCAAATGCTTGGTTATGCCAAGTTTATGAAAGATTTGTTGAAAAAGAAGAAGGTGGTTGATGCTGGAAATGAAGAGAATTCACCATTGTAGTGCGGTAATGATGAGTAACCTTTGATCACGGGAAATAATACCGGTCCCGTGATACCTTTACAACTTAAATTAGTCGTGTTTGCTAAGATATTTGATACATTTTCATGTGATTTTATATAAAAGTGAAGATATGTGCTAACCAACATGATTAGCTTTGTTTTGTAGGTTTTGATGACTTTTTTGAGGAGCTAATTCCTTGAGTTGGTAGTAGAGGCTTGGAGACAGGAAAGCACGCAAACGGTGGCAAGAAGGCTCAAAGAAGCAGCCACTGCTTGTCGATGCCAGCAGGGCGAGGCTGCCCAAGACAGCCCCACTGCCGCGTTGGCAACGTGCACGGCAGGTAGCTCCGGCAAGCATGGTGCAACGCGCTGCCTGGCAGCGTGCCACCCAGCCTGCTTGCGAGTCTTTGCCCAGGTCGGGATTGGGGGCGATTTCAGAAAGCCTCCGTGTTCGGGCGTGTCACGGAAGGCAATGCTCCGCGTTACACTCCGGGACACGTTGCTTGTTATTCGGGACAAATTCCTACTAATATAAGTAGCACACTTAGGTTTATTTTCATATTCGACTTGGTGGAGCAGAGCGTGGGTTACGAACGGCTTTGAGGGCCCGAAAATTCTTAGGGTTTTCTCTATCCCTTTCTTCTTCCTTTCAATTGTTTGTATGATTAACACTCATTTAACGATGTTCAATCCACAAATGAGTGGCTAATTCCCCTCCTTGCTGAGGTTATGAATTGTTGTATTGAAATGTAATTATTGATTAACTGGTTTTGTTTCATCTTTTCTTCTATGGTTGTTCTATTTAATTCTTGTTCTTACTACGTTAATATTTGGCCAATGTTAATGTAAATCCAAAAAAGTCCGGTTTTTTCACCGAGAGGGCAAGTCACCCGGAAAGTTGTGAATTAATAGGATATGATCTGTTCTTTGTTTGGGAAAATTGGGAATTGATTTACTTCCCGGGATAGAAATATACACGAAAGTCGTATTAGTCATGTGTGGAATCGGTTTTGTATAGCTAGAACTTGAATTTCTTCTTATCACGAAAATGTAGGTGGAAGGTTCATGATTCTTAAGTTGGAGTTGCCATCGAGTTTTAATCCATGGGCATAAGTTCCGACTAGCCGGAGGAAAGATAAACCATGTATATCGATATTTAATTTCTTTAGATATTCGTTTTCGCCTCGGCATGCTCACATCCATAGATCGAATTCACGTATAAACATTTTACTTTGTTATAAAAATATATTTTCCAAAATATAAAAACTCTTCTTTACCTTTGTTGTCTTCATTATTAGCGTTTTAGTAAATTAACACTTGAAAAGGTTTGATAGTCAGTCCAGTGGGTTCGACATTCGGTTCATAAAAGGCCACTATATTACTTGTACGACCCGTACACTTGCGGGCTCATCAAGTTTTTTAGCGCCGTTGCGAGGGGTAGCTTGTCAGTAAAGATTTTTCTTAAGTGTTAGTTAATTCTATACAAGCGTTGACAACGTGTTTTCTTTTTTATTTTATTTTATTTTATTTTTAATATTTCTGATTGTTTTTGGATACCCTTCTTGACATGACATCTTGGAACATAAATGGTTTAAATGGTGAATACTCATACTTTGATGAGTACGAGTGCCGGAGTACGGAGGACCCCACTTGTGCGGCCAACGTAACACGTGCAATATATGTGGTGGTCAAGATGGCCATTAGGATGGCTGTCCGAATGCATACTCCCATCCCCCACTTCACATGATCCTTCTGTTGTTTTTGCTGAATATAGGCATGATGAATATGAGGACTTGGGACGCCAAGCTCGAATAGAAGACATGCTAAGCGGCTCTTGAGCAAACGAAGCAGCGAAGGAGGTGATGGAAGCAATATGAGAATTCAGCTAGCAGAGAATGGAAGCTCTAGAAAGGATGAGCGCTAAATTCACGGAGATGATGGCTAAGGCTGAAGCTTGTGAGCAATTGCAAGTGCGAGTTTTAGGTGATACTCAGAGGAACTACAAGAAGAAGACAAGGGTGAATTTTTGGATGAAGCCCAACATTTAGAACTTCTTGAGTGTCCCCGTGATGAGCTCATACTTAAGAAAATTCGTTCAAGGAGAAGAGATGGAGTATACCCCATTTGAAACTATTGGTGAGATAGATGTTGATGCGAAGGAGAGGTATACAAGTAAGGAGGTCAATTGCATTGCCGGTTTCGAGAATCAAGGTGCATTGGACCTCACTCGAAGCACTTTTTACCTTAAGTTTGGTTGACGAAATAGAAGCCGAGTCTTCCGAGCTTATGGATGTCAAGAGGAGGACCAAGGCCCATATATTTTGAAATTTGTTGATTATAATAGAAAAAATGACTTCGCTACGGGAGGACCAATAAACGTCAAGGCGAAATCTATTGCATGGTCCTTACAATTTTCACTGCCACCACCCCGGGAGCACAAGAATTTAGAGAAGAAATTAGGGGTGAGATCCTTATCCTCAAGGTGGAGGAAAAAGTGGTGAAACTTGACACGTCGTTGCATGACGTAAAATTAGCTGCTGCTTGGGGAGGCAACCCAAGGGTACCACGATATTACCGTTTTAATTTCTTGCATTTTATTGATTTTATTTATTTTCATCTTTTGTTGTTTTTGGTGGAAAGTTAAGCACGAGATGGAGAAGTGAGTACCCATGAAAGAGGGAAGCTAACAAGCGTGGAAGAGAAAAGTGTGGGGTGAACACCCACTCGTGCAAATTTGACCGAAAGCCTTGTGTTGGCTAGGCCTAAAGGCCTCGGGGGTATTTTCACCCTTTTTAAATATTAATTTGATGCTATGAGGACATAGCATGATTCAAGTGTGGGGTGAGGGAAATTTCAAGGAAATTTCAAATTTTTTAAATGCTTAACAAAATTTTGGTGAACATAATGCTTGTGTGAAAATTGAGAAAAGAAAAAAAATTGGAGAAAATGTGAAAACTTTTTTTAGTCAAGCATGAATTCATCACCGTTAGTTTCTTTTTAGGTTCTTTTCCGACGGGGGGTCTTTGAACCGAAGAATAAAAATTTTATTTTATTTTTATTTTCGTTATCTGTATATAATGTTTTAGTCGTAGTTAGGAATTTGTTTCCGAAGATGGATGGATGACGACCGTCTTGAGCGAAATTAGTCAGTAGGTTTTAAGATTTTTTTTTTTTTTTTTTTGTAAACTCATAGCTAATTAATGCTTGATATTCTTGTTATGTGCTATATAGGATTATGAGATACAGAAGTATGCGGTGTGGAAGCATGCAAGTTTATAACTTTATTTGAGACACTTAGGCTCTTGAATTTGACTCGATGTGATTGAAGCTTAATTTTAAATTCTTGTGATTAGTAGTAAAGTCTGTGAATGTGTCTTGAATTGAGCATGTGCAATGAGTGTAAGGTTTTTGGAAGTGTTCTGTGCTATTATGGAATGTCTAGAACTTGCACAGTGTGTTTATAAACAGAAATGAAGGATGTAAATTGTAAGTTTAGGCATTTCTTTGAATGAACCTAATCCCTTATCCTCGTTTTACCTACCTTGAAACATTAATCCTAGTATTCCTTGAGCCTTAGCCTATTCTTTGATAGCTGCCTTTAACCAACCATTTTATTTCATTAGCCTTGAATTTGATCCCAAGCTCCTAATCGCTTAAAGAGGAAAAATCCGAAAGAGTAAAGGAGTGAGAAGAATGAAAAGAAAGGAAAAGTGGAAGTTGTAAAAAAGTTGAGAAAGGTCAAAGGTGCACTTGTGTAAAAAATGATTTGATTGTTAGTAAGGAGTAAGAAAACAAATGAATGAAAAAATTATTTATACAACTTCTTACTAATGAGCTAAAAAGTGCCTAAAAAGAAATGGAGAGCAAAAAGGAAAAGAAAGCGACCAAGGTTAAAGGTGAAGTAAGGAAGGAAGTTCGCAATGAGGCGTGATGTATTGAAACGCTTAGGGAAGATGATCACTATTACTGATCACAATAGTACCTACCTACACCTGAGTACATTACAACCTAAAGAGTCCTACTTGATCTTACATTAAAATGCGTCCCAAATTAGTGGGTAACACTAAGGGCAAGCTTATGGTCATTACATGGTGCATGTGAATTCTTTGTAGAGAGTAGGTAAGAATTCTATTTATGTACCCACACATGTTGTGATATAAAAAGTGTTTTTGCCTGTGAGTAAGGTAACTCTCTTTCCGTGAGGGCACATGTTTAATGAAGGATAAAATTCATGTGGGATTTCTTAATCGATTGATTGACATGAGTTTGCTAAAAATTGAGAGTGGAAACTCTTGAGGTTAAGAAGTCTTAACATGATTGTATTTCATTTTCATTGATCAAAGCGTGCATGCCTTTATTTTTAGCTTGTTATCTTAAATAATCATCATGGCGTAATTTGAATTAACTTGCTAGATTAGTTATGTGAGAGTTTTCAATTACATGAGGTGTAAAAAGGTTGTTCGAGACTGAACAAGATTTTAAGTGTGGGGTTGTGATCACAGGAAATAATATAGGTCCGTGATACACTTTGCAACTTAAATTAGTCGTGTTTGCTAAGATATTTGATACATTTTCATGTGATTTTATATAAGTGAAGATATGTGTGCTAATAACATGATTAGCTTTGTTTTGTAGGTTTTGATGACTTTTGAGGAGCTAATTCATGAGTTGGTGAAGTAGAGGCTTGGAGACGGAAGAAACACGCAAGCGTGAAGGAGAGCTCATGAACAGCCCACTGTAGCGTGACAGCGTGCCCGCGGCAGGCAGGCTGCCCAAGACAGCCCCCTGCCGCGTTGGCAACGTTCCACGGCAGGGTGGCTCCGCGACCAGCATGGTGCAACGCGCTGCCCTGGCAGCGTGCCACGCTGCAACGTGGCGAGGTGTGGTAAGTCGATTTGGTGATTTCGAAAGCCTCCGCGTTTGGGCCGTGTCACGGAGGCAATGCTCCGCGTTACACTCCGTGACACGTTGCTTGTTATTCGGGACAGAATTCCTACTGGGCCAAATAGCACACTTGGGTTTATTTTCACATATTCTGACTTGGTGGAGCAGAACGTGGGTTACAGGCAGCTTTGAGGGCGAAAATTCTTAGGGTTTTTCTCTATCCCTTTCTTCCCTTTCTTTCAAATGTTTGTATGATTAACACTCATTTAACATTGTTCAATCCACAAATGAGTGGCTAATTCCTTTCTTCTTGAGGTTATAAACCGTTGTATTGAAATGTAATTATTGATTAACTGGTTTGCTTTCATCTTTTCTTCTATGGTTTGTTCTATTTAATTCTTGTTCTTACTACGTTAATATTTGGCCAATGTTATGTAAATCCAAGAATCGGTTTCACCCGAGGGCAAAGAAAGCTGGAAAGTTGTAATTAATAGGATATGATCTGTTCTTTGTTTGGGAAAATTGGGAATTGTTTACCTTCGGGATAGAAATATACACGAAAGTCGTATTAGTCATGTGTGGAATCGGTTTTGTATAGCTAGAACTTGAATTTCTTCTTATCACGAAAATGTAGGTGGAAGGTTCATGATTCTTAAGTTGGGTTAAATACGAGTTTTAATCCATAGGCATAAGTTCCGACTAGCAACCGGAGAAAAGATAAACCAATTTGTGTCGATAATTAATTTCGTTACATGTTCGTTTTAGCCTCAGCATGCTCACATCCATAGTTCGGATTCAAGCTGTATAAACATTTTACTTTGTTATAAAAATATATTTTCCAAAATATAAAAACTCTTCTTTACAGATTTGTCTTCTTCTTTACACTGTTGTCTTCATTATTAGAGTTTTAGTAAATTAACACTTGAAAAGGTTTTACCCAGTAGTCTAGTCCCTGTGGGTTCGACATTCCGGTTCGTAAAAAGAGCCACTATATTACTTGTACGACCCGTACACTTGCGGGCTCATCAACCTTGCCCCAAAAAGGGAAGATCCCGGAGCTTTTACAATTTCATGCACAATTGGGATTTGTGTGTTCAAGAAGGCTCTATGTGATCTCGGTGCCAACATAAATTTGAAGCCCCTGCTTATTTTTAAGAAATTTGGCCTCAGAAGCATGAAACTGACATCAATGCAGCTACTAATGGCAGATAGGTCCATTAAAAGACCGGTGGGAGTGCTCGAAGATGTGCTTGTGAGAGTGGACAAGTTTATTCTACTGGTTAATTTTGTTATTCTGGATTGTGAAATGGATGTAGAAGTTCCCATTATTTTGGAAAGACCTTTGTTGGTTACCGAGAGAGCCGTGGTAGATGTGGAGCTTGGAGAGTTAAAATTTTGGGTTGGTAGTGAGGAAGCCACCTTCAAAGTGTGTCCATCAGCTGAAACTCCACTCGAATGCAAGGTGGTTGGAGTATTACAAAACGATGATGATGATAACGGATTGGAGCTGAGGGAGACGGAGTCGGATGATGACCCGGTTGAAATGATGAATTGAAAAAGGACTATGTCGTGCCACGATTATAAATAAGGTGCTCTTGGGAGGCAACCCAAGTGTTTAGTGAATTATTTGATGTTTTTGTTTGTGTAGGAACTGAGAAATGAGGAGCAAAGTAAGAAACAAATCATGAAGGAAGAAACGGCGAGGGACCGGCGAGCCACTGGTCCAGAAACGTGGACCACCGAAGAAAAGAAGTACAAAGTAGAAATATGAGGTTTGAATTGAAGAACTGGTGGGCCACTGGTGAACCGCCGAACCTGAGTCGTGGGCTACCAGTGTGTCACCGAATGGAAGCAGAGAACCTGAAGTTAGACCACAGATTCGGCGGATGACCGGCGGAACGCAGATGCAATTAGCAAACCGCCGGTGCATCACCGGCTGAAACCAGATCACTGGGCACAATACAAGGTGAAATAAATCATAGCGGCAAACTTCCAAATGGAATCAGCGAACTTCCGGTGTAGCGCCGGTCGGGGCGCGTACTGAGTGAAAAAGGGAAATCTAAAAAGATTGGCCCAAAAAATCTCAAATACCTACCCAGCCACCCTATTCTGTAAATATTCTCATAGCTTCGCTTTTTCAAACATTTTTTCCATGTCTGCCTCTCTATTACCCAACATTCCCAATTCCCTACATTATTCCATTTTTCCACCTTCCCACCTTCCAACTTCCCACCAACACACCCACATTAAACTCCGTACCTTCCCCCTCAACCTATCACATTCCCACTCTCCACCTATAAATACCCATCCATATTTCACTATCACAATCACTTCACACATACCATCTACTCTATACTAATCTGAAGGTGCCATTGCAATTTTGAGCTATTAGCATTTTTTGAAATTAACAGAGTGTGCAAGTGTTCTTCAAAATCGTTAACATTTCTCTTGCCCCTATTTTAATTTTATTATGGGTACCTGATTCTATAGGAGTAATATTCTATTTCCATTCTTTGTTGAAATCTTGAATGTGTTATGCTTGTTAAATGGAGTGGATATGTGCTTTTGTGGTGAAATTATGAAAAGGATGAAGTCTGAGTAACCCATTTACATAAAGCACAACATTTTGCCCGATGATAGATCGGGTGACGCCAATCTTAAGGGCTAAACTTAAGGAATATTTGGTTGAATGGAGTAGAATTTATGGTAGTATGTTGGTGGTGAACGGTGTTAATTGGTGCCTATGAAGAATGTTTTGAAAATTTGGGAACGACAGGGGCCGGCGATCCGCCAGTCAGATTCGGAAAAACGCCAATGGAGCGCTGGTTCACTCTGAAATTGGCCCTGGCCACTGAGTGGATTCTGCGCTACATCGGCGGTTTGCAAACCTATATCAGCGAGACACCGCTTGAACCACCAAAAATTGCATAATTTCCCCAATGTTCTGTTAAGCATCAGCGTTCAGTTGGCGGTCCATGAATTATCTTCTGCGAACCGCCGGTCTCCCACCGGTACCACTAGATATTTAAATGATTGATTGATTTTCCTTTGCTTCTCAATTCTTCTTTAGACTAGTTTTCTTTTCTTTTAATTCCTAATTCAATGTCTTGTCACTAACATACATCTTGCAGCAAAACAAATCATGTCATCCTCTAGGAACACCTGCAAAGGAAAGGTCCCTGCGTCCTCTGCTAGAAAGAGCAAAGGCAAAGCGAAGGTTGCACAACCACGGGGCCAACAAGAAGGAAGCCATCATTATCTGTCTTCCAAATATGAAGGAACACTATGTCATCTGCTAGGGACGCTCCATCACGGTGGAGAAGAGGTTTGACTTGGCTGGGTTAAAAAGGTGATTTCCCCAACATCATTAAGCAGTTCACCCACAGGCAATGGCATGAATTTGCCAACTCTTTGCCGCCATACTACCCTAGATTGGTCCCAAAGTTATATGCCTCTTATCAGGCCCACCAAGAGAGTATGCAACACCGGGTAAAAGTGGATGAGTTCCCCTGCTTGCCTTCAGTGATGATCCGGGGAGTAGAAGTTGATATCACCCCGGCTGCTATAAACTACCTGTTATGGGAGGATGAAATTGACTCCGCTATGGAGTACATGGAATAGGTGGCCTATATGAAGGACCAGTTTGCGTGGATGGCTCGCATTATTGCTATTGATACTCCTCTTTGGGTCTCAATGGGTTGTGAAATCTCTCGCCACGATTTAAAGTTCGAGGACAAGCTGTGGCTGGACTTTATTTGTTCTCACATCATCCCATACAAAAACGAGCAACGGGTCACCATGGAAACGGCCATCCTGATTGCTTGCATAATGTCGGGGGTCCCTATCAACTTCGGAGAAGTTGTAGCTCAACAGATGAAAAAGAAAGCCCGACAGTCCAGTACCTCCATGCCATATGCTGTTTTGATTTCTCAGCTTTGTGATGTAGCTGGAGTGCCTCATTTTCCTGATGAGACTCCTTCCTCTACTCTAGGAGTGATTGATATTGATAGAAAGAGAAATGTCGAGGCACCAGCAATGAAAAGAAAGAGAATGCAGGCTTTTGGAGTATAGGAAGGACCCCTCCCCCATGGGTTAGATCAATCACCACTTACCTTAGAAACCACTAGGCCCCGGTCGAATATGTCAGATCAAGCATCAGGTGACTTGCCTCAGCAGAGAACTTCTCCCCCTCCACAATCCTCTCAGCCAAGTGGTCTCCACCGACTTGTGGAGATGACGAACTCGCATGAAAGCCAGCTTTAACGTTTGGCTAAGAGCCTCCCAACACTCATTTCCAAAACAATCAAGAAGGAGCTCATATTAGTGTATGAGAATTTTGCCACTTTATGTAAGAGGGTGGATGAAGTAGAAGGGGCAGTCAAATCCCTCTGAACTGAGGTGCAGGTGGAAAAGTCAGACTTCAGTCGAAGTGCCCGACATGAGTGCTTTGGATGCTGCACTGGCTGCTCCGTCCTTAGTTTGGGGGCCAATCGATGACCTTTTTAAGGGGTTGGGTGATGATTTTACTCGGCTAGGTAAGGCCAGCGATGGCGGTGGTGAGGGAGATACGGATGATGAAGAGACCTGACCCACTCAGGGAGTTTCTTGTCCCTTTTCCTTTTTGCATACCTGCATTGGGGACAATGTATTCTCTTAAGTGTGGGAGAGATAAGCTCAGTTTTTTTATGTTCTTGTGAAGTGTAGTGGGTTTGAGTGAGTCCAGCCTTTGTCGGGCTGTGGTTTTATTATGATGTTCTGATGATTGCCTTTGTCGGGCGTATTATGTTTTGTTTGAAATGAAAAATGAAAGGAATGAGTTGGTTAAGTTTTCTAGTTGTGATTGATGAATAGTGACCTATGGGGGTCTTCATGTTGAATTGAAAGAAATTTTTTGAAGGAAATGACCCCCAAAATCTTGTTTCTTTTCCTTTTCACCAAGGTAAATATTAGGATAGAAATCAAAACTCCAAGGGTTTTCTTTTGACCAAGGTTCTTTCCCAAGGAGAAATTTCTTTGTATTTTCCTTTTTATTGTCGAACCGGGTTGACTTTTCCGATGATGGATTGAGTGGAGACATTCTTAAGGGAAATTCCATGTCACCTTGAGTCTTTTGTGAAGTTGTTTTAGGAGGCACCAACTAAAAATAATTCTTGTGTTGAAATGGAAATGTGAAAACAAGGGCATGGGGATGAAGATAATGAGCAAGTGTTGACACCATAGCTTAGTAATCTTGGTCGTACATTGTAAATTTCCTGCTTGACCTATGACATTTGCTTTCTTGATGTCCTAATATGATGTTTTGTTTTGGATAATGACTCTTGTAGACCCTCTAAGGGTGATGCTTTGTGTGGCGAGGATATTTCTTATATATCTCGTGCATTACATCTTGTCTGGAACTTGCCCCAAATATGATCCAAGGCGAAATCCTAGATGTAGGTTCACCAAGAAAATGAGTTTAGGCTCTCAGTTGTCTAGCCACTTCAACCATACGCCTTCCATGAACATTAATCCTTGTTAGCCAATTTTAAGCCTTAAACCTTTCCTTGGAAACCACATTACAAGCCTTAAGACCATTCTTAATACCTCTTTTGGCCCCCATTCTCCGTAAATGCTAATGACAAGATAAGTGATGAAGTAAGGCTCAAGGCCTAAGAAATAGGGAGTGAGAAAAACAAGTGTGAAAAATGTGGAAAGAGCCTAAGTTTGGAGGTATGTAAAACAAAGGGGGAAGACAAGAATCATAGTGTGAAGGTAGCATCACCTTTTGTTAAAGTGCACCAAAAGATGAATAAAAAAAGTAAAAAGACTATTTGTGTGAATTGGTGTTCCCTCTTAAGGTAATAAGGCTAAGGGTGGAAGCAAAAGAGGGGTTATAAGGAGGAGTGCTAAAGAAATGAAAGGCATCAACAAGAAAAGAAGGAAAAAGAAGGTTGAGTGAGTAAAATTGATGTAAGGCATGCCACAGAAAGCATTAGGGAGGATCTAGTCACTATAGCCAAATGTTCATCCTACCCTTACCTTGAGCCTACATCACAGCTTGCAAGTCCTAAATGATTCTAGGTGCAGCTACTCTACATTAGTGGCGAACTACATGAAGGGCAAGCCTATGGGTCAAGTGTATGCATGAAGATATCTTTTGGGAGAGTGAGTGTGAGTGTCTCTTTCAATTAATCCCTTGTATGCATTCAAATGATCAAAGAACCAAGAGAATATGGATCCTTATATTGGGTGAGTGTCATCATTCCTTTTAGGGATGCAAGAGTATTTAGAGTTAATGTGCACATAGAGCAAGGAGTGCAAACTCTAAGGCAAGCTTTGAATTTTCAGTGATTATAAATTGAGATGCTATGTGTGTTACTTGGTTGAAAAATGCCCTTGTGTGATTAATGATTCCTTTTAAAAAGCTTTATTTGATAAAGAGTGGTTGCCTGCTTGAACATCTTCATTGTTTTGGTCTTTAGGGGTACTTTCTTCTCTTTTCAGTGAGCATAGTGAGTATTTTTGGGTTGTTATAGTCCAGGTGATCCGCGAGGTTTAATTGTGAAGAGATGTGACATTTTCCTCAATAGTTGGAGTATCGCATACATGAGGACAAACAATGATTCAAGTTTGGGAGTTTGAAGAGTTGGTAATTTACCAACTCATTAGACTCTTAAACTTGAGTTTTTGTTTCGTTCCCAAGTTGATTATTTGGATTTTATGCCCTTTTTGATTATGTTGTGTGCAGATGCCTAAAGTTGAAAAAAAGAGAAAAAATAGAGAAAAAAGAAGGAAGTTAGAATGAGTGGCGAGTCACAGGTGTCAACCGGCAAAACGCCGGCTAAAATCCTAATGTCAATACTGCAAAGGTTGAATACCACAGGCGGTTCACGACTTGCCAGTAGCGAGTCATCGGTTCAGTCGCCGAATGACACTCAGGAATTCTGGAATTTGCTTGAAGATATGGTAGTTTACAGATTAGCATCGGCAAAACGCAGGGTAAACCGCCGATGTTTGCTAGAAACGCAGTTCATAGATTTCATCGACGAATTGTCGGTACTTTCGCCGGTTCAAAAATGGTGCTATCAAGGGTATAATCGTCCAGCACTGAAAAGGAGATAAAAAGTACCCTACTTTCCATGGTATAAATATAAAAAGAGTACCCTATATAGAAGAAGAAGAAAAAGGAGAAGAAGAAGATATAGATATAGAGAGGTTGAGAGAAAATCAAAGTACACATCGCATCATTATTTCCTCTTTTAGCTGAAGACATTCTTTTAGCTAAGAGAAAGGGCTTTTGATTGAAACTTGTAGAAAATACTCTGCTCTATTTTCTTCTTTGGTATTATTAAATTTCAGTTGTAGTTGAAAGATAATTGTGCATTTGATTTATCTACTCTTATTATTAAATCATGATGCTATTGATGAATGTGTTTTTGAATTTCTTAACTATGAGTAGCTAAACTCATTAACTAGAGGTGTGATGATGAATACTTAATTGGATTTGTATTGCTAGAGTCGTCTTCATAATGTTCAATTAAGTGTAAATCTATTAGATTCTCTTCAATCTATTAATGANCTTCATAATGTTCAATTAAGTGTAAATCTATTAGATTCTCTTCAATCTATTAATGAAGATCCATTGATGATGATATGGGTCTATCTATCCTTGCTTGATTGTTTCTCGGGAGAGAATAATTAAGTATTGGAAGGGAATCTAATAGTGGGAATGGATAAGAGATTGTAAAATTAAGCTAGAAATAGCTGAAATTACTTCCTCGTTCCTAATTGGCAGCTAATAGCTAGGAATAGTGCAGCTGCTAATCCAAATCAATTCGGGTTGAGCTAAATTGTCACTAGATTTTGAGAAAACTCTAGCAAGAGGTAGTCAATATGCTGAGAAGCTGAGACTACCTACTTTTCAAGATTATTTACACTTATTTAACTTATGAGATGACCTGGCCTATCCTGATCTAGTTAGTATTTCATCTACACCGTACCTCTAGTATTTCACACTATTGTCAATAACTTAGCTGATCTTGTTATTTTTAGTTCACCAAATCAATTTTTGTAATTTTCTGCAAAGTTTAACTCCCCCAATTTTCCTTGCTTTTATATTAAATCTATATGGTGCAAGCTATTATCAATTTCTCAATTGACGCCTGAATTTATCATTCCCTAGTCCTCGTGGGATTCGACCCTGGCACTCGTCGGGTTACTTGGTTTGATACTTCGACTGTGTATATGCTTTGCATTAAGAATATATTTTGGACATTATCACTAGCAAACCCATGCAAGATCAAGTATGTTTTCACGATGTTGATTATGAGCCATGTGCTTATTTTTTGGAGAAGTGTCTACTATCGAGTAGGCTAGGGGTTCAAGCAAACCCCGAGTCTCAAAACTACGTGTCACCGTAGGTATATATTAATGTTAAAGCCCTACAAAGAGTCATGAGTGGTATCACGCCTTAATCGTTCCTTACCTTGGCAAGCTTTGGATGGCTCTTCCCACTTGAGCGAGATAGTTGGGGCATTATGTAAGCTCTATCATGATGGTGTTGTTTATGATAAGTCTCCTATTATTCCTCATGTTTTAAGATATTTATATTCATGACTTATGATACTATGTTTATAGCGTATTTGACACGTTGATTAGTTTATGAGCTTTTACTTATGAATTCAAGTATGGTACATTATATGATTTCTGCTTTCAAACCTTAGGTCACTATACTTCAGCTTATGATGAATAACTCATGGTTATGACTATCATATGATTATGATTTCATCATGTTACCTATTCTCATGTTTCAGTTTAGCCTCTACT
The DNA here is from genome assembly GCA_018107945.1 of Datura stramonium. Classification (NCBI taxonomy): domain Eukaryota; kingdom Viridiplantae; phylum Streptophyta; class Magnoliopsida; order Solanales; family Solanaceae; genus Datura; species Datura stramonium. The sequence goes on from JACEIK010008021.1 coordinate 22,675, forward strand.
CTCAGCCTTGATTTACTATTTTACGAGCATGTTTTACTTTCTCTACATACTCAGTACATTCAAACTACTAACTGCATACTCTATGCTATATCATCTCATGATATAGTTTAAGGTGATCAATCTCAGTCCTGATGTTAGCTCGCTACTGCATCAGTCCAATACCATCCCAGTTTTGGTGAGTCCTCATGATCCGAGGACTAAAATTTTGGTTCATGTCTCTTTTTCTTATGTCTTTTAGTTTCAGACTTAGTGAGCTACTTGGGGATATTGTGCCATCAGTTCAGCATTTGACTAGAGGCTTTTCAGATAACTATGTATAGATGGTTCAGCGTTGTTGACTCGTGTCTACGCTTCTGTTTTTATGATATGTAGACTTCCACTTATGTTTTGTTCAAGTTTATTTCTGCTTAGTTATTCGTATATTCATTCTATGTATGTACCATGGGTTATCTTGGAGTCATTCGTGGTTCTAGGTCCCGTGTCTCAGTCCGAGATCCATGCTCGGGTCGTGACACAAACTCTTTTTGACATAATAGATGAAAAATTCCATCCAGAGGTATCACCAATAATGGGGGATTGAAAGAAATGACTTCAGTTCTCGCAAGGCCTGCTAACATTCCGGGGTCCAATTGAATTTTCTCTTTTTCCTTAGGAGTGAAAAGAAATGGTGGGACCTTTCCAAAGATCTCGAAATAAAATGGCTGAGGGTGGCCACTTGCCTGGTAAGTCTTTGCATGGCTTTAACGCCATCGAGCACATCTGGGATCTCTTCTATGGCCTTGATTTTATCCGTGTTCACTTTGATTCCCTTGCTTGATACAAGGAAACCCAATAAATTTCCAGATCCCACCCCAAAAGCACACTTCTCTAGATTCAGCTTCATGTTGTGTTTTCTCATAATATCGAAGGCTTCTTGGAGGTGAGCTAAATTTTCTTCCACTTTTTGTGATTTGACAAGCATGTCATTGATATCAACTGATCACGGGCAAAAATATCATACCCGTGATACGCTTTATGACTTAAATTAGTCTTGTTGTCTAAATTATTTTATACATTTTCATGTAATTTTATATAAATGTGAAGATATGTGCTAACCAAC
>JACEIK010008021.1:31030-47949 GCA_018107945.1 Datura stramonium
ATAGTTAGAGGAATGGGTCCAGTCCCTGTGGGTTCGACAATCCGGTTCTTAAAAAGAGCCACTATATTACTTGCACGACCCGTACACTTGCGGGCACATCGTCATCGACCTTCATGATTCTCCCAATCTACTACATGAACATTTGATTAACCAACCACTGGTATGTCGCTCCTATATTTTTTTTAAACTGAAGGGCATCACATTGTAACAATATGTGTTGTAGTGACGAACGAGATCTTATTTTAGTCTATTCGGATCTTGTTGTACCTAGAGTATGTCTCATTGAAACTCATGATATCATGCTCGGCTATAGCATTGATCATTCGATCAATGTTTAGCACAGGGAAAGAGTCCTTAGGACATACTTTATTTAAATCTTTAAAGTCAATACACATTCTAAATTTATCAAACTTTTTGTCCCTACAACAATGTTTGCCAGCCACTTCAGTTTGCCAGCCACTTGGCTATTTTACCTCTCGTATAGATCCGATATTTAAAATATGTATTACCGCTTTCACAAATCTATTCTTATCTTCTCGATGAGATGCCTTATATTAATGAGGGAAAAGAGGGGTTTATCCCCAACTTGTTCATGGCTACCTCTCGAGGGATGCCTATAATGTCTAAAGGATCCAAGAAAAACAATCAACATTATCTTTAAGAAAATTAATGTATACCTTCAGCCTGTGATACAGTCTCGCGCCAGGTATACGTTCTTCAGGGAAAAGGATGGTCTGTGTGAGCTCCTCTACCATTTATTTAGTTATATCCCGCACTTTCGGGATATAACAAGCTCTTGGTGTCTCATACTACCTCTTTCCCATTTGTGCCATTCTGACAGCCCCTCTCCCGCTTCACTTCGGAAGGTGGGCTCCAATTTTTGTAATGCTTTTTCTTGGACATCGGACTCCCTACTAGTGAGATGACATTCATTTTTTGAGCCGCTCTTAGGTCCCTTTTTATCTGCCTTATCCCAGTTGACATGAGGAATTTGAGCACTTGGTGATAGTTTGAAGGTATGACCCCCAGGGCATACATCCACGACCTCTCCAAGATAACATTATAGCCCATTTATCTATCAAGGATATAAAAGCCAGTGGCTCTCTCCACCACCTCGGTGTTGGTCGACAGGATAATTTATCTCTTCGTGGTCTTGCTGTCCATATTGAAATCAACAAGCATTTTTACAACTAAGGTCATGGGGGTTATCAATTCCATCTGCTCGATGACTCGTTTGTGTATAATTCTTGTCGAACTACTTGGATCAACTAACACTCGCTTCACATTACAGTTATGAATGCATAAAGAGATTACCAAAGTGCTATTATGAAGGCCATCTAGTTGATCTAAGTCATGTTCTCCAAATATCATGTCTCCATTAATAGGAATTCTGTTACACCCTATAAGATGCTAGCGGCTAGTGTGCATACGCATGGGTTTGTGATGAAGAAAGAAAGCTTGACTCATATGAGAAGAGCCTCGGAGGAAGGGTCAGGAGAGGCCAGGCCACAAGGGCCAGCGCAATGCACCAACACACTGGTGCTTTGGGAGGCGCGACATGCCAGCACCATCAGTGCATGGGGCAGCGCGACACGCCGGCACACTTGGCGCAATGGGCAGCGTGAGGTGCCCCCAGCCCATCGCCTATACCTATATAAATATCATCTTTTTTTAGTTTGAATCATTTGACATAAGATCCCTCGGCTAGAAATAAGAACCCACGCCAATTTTGATCAATTTTCATCCGATTATGCCGCCAAACACCGTCCAAACGTAAATTAACTCCGGGTAATGAGTTCTAGGCCTATGGGGAGCATTACTACGAAGTTATTTCTCAAAACTTCGCTCGGAAAATCAGAGTTCCGCTGGGTAAAAGTTGTCAAGAATTGTTTCACATTGATTGCTAAACGACCACAGGTCTAACGTGAGTATTTCTCCCTTTTGAACTCTAGAGAGATTACGGGTTTTCACTAAGTTACTCAGAGTTGAATTATAGTTGATATTAATTTAAAAGATATCGTTATTGGCCGAATTCAGTATTGAAACTAGCCCTATACTCTCAGTATAAGGACTGCAGTTGAGTGGAACTGCTAGCTTCAGGTTGGAACTAATCAGTTAAACGAGAATCAACATTCGAGGTATGTTAAGGCTTATTCTTTCGGCAAGTTATTATTGTCGTACAATGATACGACTTATGTTTCTGAGCATAGACAACGATCCTACTTGTTGTAATTAGCTATTACTAGTATATAAGATCCATGTATGTCGTGGTTAGCTGCTATCAGTAGATTATGATTACATATGTTGTGGCTAGCTGCTAGAAGGCATATTAAGAGTATATTGCAGTATCCTGCGCCGGGAAAGAAGAGGTTAAGGGTGACTCACGCTAGAAGCGTCATAGAAATTCCTTCTTCCTTCTGATATAACTATCAGTTCGGCACCTATATTGTCAGTAGAGCTCGTCCAGAGACTGTTGGCGTACCTTGACGCCTACAGGGCCAGAATTATGTTAGTATGGCCTTACCCCAGAGTTTGTGGCACCATAATTTCCTAGGGAGTTGAGGGTCAGTCCGCCACATAGTGGCTATCGGTGACAGTTAGTTTCAGTCAATGTGGTGCTGATCGTACAGGTCACTCAAGGCACCACCTCAGTTGTACCAACGTGATAGGGAAGTAGATACCTGGGGGGTTTGTTAGTAGCTAGATACGGGGCCAACACCCAACCTATTCTTATCAAATATTCTGGTACAGGTCGTCGAGAATAGCTAAGTCTAGATAAACATACCTACGAGGTTAGGAATCTCCCAGAGAAGGCATACGAAATCTTAATAGACTCACTTAGTGTCTCAGGGACTAGAACCACAACATTACAGTACTACCCCTAGGCCAAGAGTTATAATAAGCTATCGATGGGAGGTTAGGGCTGACTTCTCAGGAGCATATCCGATTAGTAGCAGCCCCACAGTTGTTCTACATAGAGGACTAGTATTCCAGAGTATTGTCTTTTGCGGTCAGCTGTTACGAATAGAGTTGAGATGACAATGATGACATAGCAACCCTCGCCAGAGTCAACCCTAGCTAGATTGGGTTTTCCTTACGACGTTTGATTGTTAGATGTTATTTCCTATAGGGCCATGCTTGTAGGGGAAGTACGATGTACGAAAGGACCAGATTGAGGCCGTTAGGGCCATATTAAGTTCCATCAGATTGAGGCCGTAAGGTCTATATTGAGTTCCATCAGATTGATGTCGTGAGGGCCATATTGAGTTCCATCATATTGAGGCCATGAGGGCCATATTGAGTTCCACCAAATTGAGAGATCCACTAGAGTGAGGCCGTGAGGTCTGTATCGAGCTCCAGCAGATAGAGGTCGTGAGGGTCGTATCCAGTTACAGAAGCTACAACATAATCCATAATCAAGACAATGCTCGGGATCCAGTTACAACAATCACATTATGACCCATAGTCGAGCCAAGGCTCGGGGTCCAGTTATGCTGCCCAAACAGTTCAGGCACAAATACAGTTATAGGAGCCCAGATGGCTCAGATATAGCTACAAGAGCCCAGATAGCACAGATACAGTTACAGAGCCTAGATGGCTCAGATACAGATACAAGAGCCCAAACAACTTAGATACAATTACAGTTACCTACAGAGTCTGCGGGGTACTAATAGGGGTATATAGACTGATAGGCACATGCCGAGGCTTATGGGGGTCCAGGTAGGTTACTCTGTGTTGCTTGTACCTTCCTGGCTTATGGGAGCCATGTTAGGTTCTTTTTTGTAAATTTGTTTGCCAATTATAGCTTATGAATAAATAGTCGTACAGTTTTAGCTCATACGCATGTAGTGACTTACTAGATGTAGGTTATGGAGAGGAAATCTTACAGGTTAACTTCTGACCCTTATTACTTTTCACTTTCAGTTTTTATCAGTCTTACTTAGCTTCTGTTTTTGCCTTACATATTCGGTACATATTGTACTGACGCCCAACTATGGGGCACTGCATACTTGCCTATAGGTTTAGACAAACAGAGTTCAGGACTTCCATTAGCAGCTATTCAAAGTCAGCAAGTCAGCCAGTTCCTTTCATTCGGAATTGCCAGATTGTAGAGAGTAAATCTTTTTTTGTTTATATGGTATTTGGGTACGCCGGGGCCCTGTGCCGACCATTATTCCTATTCTTAGAGGCTTGCAGACTACAGTTCTCAGTCAATGGTTGTGTTGGCCGTGTGAGGCCCATGTATGTCTTATTTTACGTGTTGGCCATGTGGGGACCCGTATAGCTGCCTGTTTTCATTCCTGTTATAACTAGACAGTAGGTGGTCTTGTCGGCCCACTAGGATCCCTGTTATTGCATTGTTGTTGGTTAACTGTCTTCCTTTGCATGTGGCCTTGTCGGCCAGAGGTTGTATTTACAGCTGAGATATAGCCCGTCGTTTTCTTGAATTAAGTTACAGGCGTGCACCAGAAGCACACCAAGTCAGTCAGGTCAGTCCAGATCCTAGTGAGGCATTAGGTGCCAGTCATACCTTCCAAGGTGGGATGTGACAAACTTGGTATCAGAGCAGGTCATATCCTAGGGAGCCTTCAAGCCATGTCTTGTAGAGTCTTGTTTATAAATGTGTTGTGCACCACATTTTATAAGCAGGAGGCTACGAAGCATGATAGTATGGTTACCCCTCCTTCTTCTTAGATCGTTCTGTAGGGATGAGTTAGATAAGGATGACTCCCTAAGTTTTCTTTGTTATTTCTATCTAGAATCATGTTTAATATAGGACATACTTCAGCCGGCCGTAAGTCAGCTACATCAGAAGGAGAGGGTATGAGTGAGGTGCCAAATTGGGAGGGAACAGTTAGCCTAAGGGCAAAAGAAAATGTCTTTTAATTATCCCAGAACCCTCCTGAGGCACCAAGAACCTCATAAGGTAACAGATATGCCAGCGCCGTCCCCAGTTCTTTTTACAAACACTGAGTAAGAGGTCAGTAATATGGCATATGCATAGGTTGTCTCACTTAGTAGATAGTTAGAATTAGACAGGGGTGATAGTTAGAGTTGAATTACCTTAAAGGTATTAAAGAAGGGAAGAATTTTGGGGTTCTTATCCCCAACTCTTCGGAGGTAGTAAAGTTCCATACCTCAACCCTATCGTAGTAAGATATGGTTACTTCCTACCTCCCAGCCTTTTCTTAGTATGACAGAAAGTGTAAATGCGATGTTGCCCGGTATGAATAGTAAAGAGGGGCTAGAATTATTGATTCCATAAAATGTTAGAAAATGATTAAGACCCCTAGTGTCCAAGTAAATTGCCTAGACCATCACAACAGTAAATCAGGAGGGTAGGTAAGATTGTTAGCAGCACCCGAGTGTGGTTAAGGGTCCATAAGAAGTAAAATCCTAGCAATAGTAAGGTTCAAGCCAGAAATAGACTAACCCCAATGTTGTGTGTGAATGACGGTAAGATATACCTATAGAATAATGGCTATGGACCTAGTTTGTTATGCAGAAGGACAGAGAAATTATATGAATGAAATTGGCCCGAGTCCGGGTCAGTAGACTTAGCTAGTAGTATCCTGGGCAATAAGATGCAGAAGGCATGAGCCCTAGATCTCAGCCCCTAGAAGTAAGGGGAAGACATGAGTATCTAATTTTGTACCCCTAGTTGTGGAGGTAGATGAGTGACGGTACAGAGACCTTAGCCTAGTGTACTAAGAGATAAGGCCCAACAGAAGGATCCACCGGCCCTCGAGATAGTAAGGGACAGAGTCTTGAGACCCAGAGGTCGACTTTATGTTCTAAATGTAGCAGAGTTTCATCAGTAGATTATAGCAGGGCACGCCATGCCCGTCATTTCCCCCACTCGAGTTTGACAAAAGAGTGCTACGTTATAAAAGAGATTTACTACTAGCACAGGAAGAAGAAGGATATTGTTGAGTTGTGACACAAAGCCCTAATAACCAGCGAGAGCAGGCTGGGCAGCAGAAACTGAGCAGGCTAATTCAGAGAATAGCCATGCTTATGTGAAAGTGAGAAGTAGAAAATATGAATATAGTTATAAGGTTACCTTGTACCAGGCATAGATGTGATCCTAGTGTGTTGTTGTTGAGAAGCTAATGAGGTTAACTTATTTCTTGCCAGATAGAATGACGTTTTAGCTAAAGACTACGCCGAATTAAATATGAAAGAAATATTCCGGCTATATGGTATCTTAGTGTCGATTAATTTCTGGAAAAGGGACACAACTCACAACTAAGTTTAGGAAGCGTTATCAGGACAGATTTGGATGCATGTTAATTTAAGTACCGCCCATCATCCCCAAACAAATAGCCAAGAAGAGCACATGACTCAGACACCCGGAGTTATTTTAAAGGTGGGAATGTAGGTTTCTTGTATAACAACCTAAAGCAAGTAAGTCAGGGATAATTGAACCAAGGATACTGCATCAGTAGGAGGGAATTAGTTAAACTAACTTGGAGATATGTACCGTCAACCCAGGGTTGCCGAAAATCTTACTCTAGCATATGGAGGAGTTAGAAATTGAAACACTATGTTCCTAAAAACATTGCCAATGAGGGGTGTTATGAGATCTGACAAGCAGGGCAAGTCTAGCCCTAGATTAATTAAACTATACCGAGTACTTTGGGAGATTGCCCAAGTGGCCTATGAGATAGAGTTTCCTTCGGAGCTAGGATCTATTTATCAACACTACGCAAGCACATAGAAGACCTTTTCATAGATTGACCCAGCCAGAGATACTTAAGGTACAAAAGCGATATTTCGCGAAGAGACTTCAATAGTATATTAGATGGTCAGATTCGGGGGAGCTAATTTGAGAACCAAAGTTGTAACTTATTAGAGTATCATGAGGGAATGAAAATGTAGCATAAATGAATTGAAAAATAAACTACAAATGATGCAAAGTTTGGATAGTTTTAGTTGTTCCAGGCCCTATGATGGAAATATACAGACCTAGTCGAATTCAGTTAAAGTATAGTAGTTTTAGATGCTATATAAATGACCTTTGTTGCTATTGTTAACAATTGGGTACACACATGTAGTACTATGGTGCTATTTAGCTGCAGATAGCGTCCCGTGAGGTGCTTGTATTGGACTTTTCTGTGTTTCAAGTTTTCGGATAGTCCATATTACAGAGGAGACCCTACCAAATTTTTTTTGGCATTAGTTAAAAGAGTTGAGTCTTGTAAGCCTGAAGATTATATTTGAGGATGAATGTTCCTAGGAGGGGGGGAGACGTTACACCCCGTAAGATGTTAGCAGCTAGTGTACATACGCGTGGGTTTGTGACAAAAAAAGAAAGCTTGACGTGTGAGGGAAGATCCTTGGAGGCAGGGTTGGGCGAGGCCAGGCCGCAAGGCCAACGCGACGCACCAGCACACTAGCACTTCGGAGGCGCGGCGCGCCAGCACCATTAGCGCGAGGGGCAGCACGACGTGCTAGCACCCTTGGCATGATGGGGGCAGCGCGAGACGCCCCCAGCCCACTGCCTATACCTATATAAATATCATCTTTGTTTAGTTTGAATCATTTGAAATAAGATCCCTCGACCAGAAATAAGAACCCACGCTAGTTTTGATCAATTTTTATCCGATTACGCTGCCAAACGCCGTCCAAACGTAAATTAACTTCGGGTAACGAGTTCTAGGCCTACGGGGAGCATTACTACGGAGTTATTTCTCAAAAATTCGCTCAGAAAATTGGAGCTCCACCGGGTAAAAGTTGTCATGAATTGTTTCAAATTGATTTCTAAACGGCCACAAGCCTTAGGTGAGTACTTCTACCTTCTGAACTCTCAAGAAATTGTAGGTTTTCACTGAGTTATTCAAAGTTGAATTATAGTTCATATTATTACTGAAAGACATCGTTCTTGGAAAAATTTAGTACTGAAACTAGTCCTATACTCTCAGTATAAGGACTGCAGTTGGGTGGAACTACTGGCTTCAAGTTCGAACTAATCAGTTAAATGAGAATTCTCATTCGTGGTATAATAAGGCTTATTCCTTCGGTAATTTATTCTCGTTGTACAATGATATGACTTATGTTTCTGAGCATAGACAATGATCCTACTTGTTGTAGGTAGTTGTTACTAGTATATAAGATCCATGTATGTTGTGGTTAGCTGCTATCAGTAGATTATGATTACATAGGTTGTGGCTAGCTGCTAGAAAGCATATTAAGAGTATATTACAGTATCCCGCACCGTGAAAGAAGAGGTTAAGGGTGACTCGCACTAGAAGCATCATAGAAATTCCTGTACCCTTCTGTTCACTAAGTTAGTAGAAACAATGTTTTGCTGCCATGCCTAGGATTTAGGTGTTTGTGGGTAATAGTTGGGCCTAAGTTAGTAAGTTGAAAATAATAGGCGCAGCCGGGTGATATAACTATCAGTTCGGCACCTGTATTGTTAGTAGAGCTCATCCAGAGACCGTTGGCGTAACTTGATGCGTCAAGGGCAAGAATTATGTTAGTATAGCCTTATCCAAGAGTCAGTGGCACTAGAGTTGCCTATGGAGTTGAGTTTTAGTCGATTGGTGCTAATCGTACAGGTCACTCATGGCACCACCTCATTTTTACCAGCCTGATAGGGTAGTAGATACCCTAAGGGGGTGAGTTCTTTTTAGTAGCTAGATAGGGGGCCAATGCCCACCCTACTCTTCTCAGATATTCAGGTACAGGTTGCCGAGAATGACTAAGTCTAGATAAACACACCTATGAGGTACCTGAATGACTAAGTCCAGATAAACACACCTATTAGGTTAGGAATCGCCTAGAGAAGGCATATAAAATCTGAACAGACTCAGTTAGTGTCTCAGGCACTAGAACCACAACATTACAATATTACCCCTAGGACAAGAGTTATAATTAGCTGCCTATGGGAGGTTAGGGATGACTGCTTAGGAGCATATCAGATTAGTAGAAACCCCTACAGTTTTTCTACGTAGAGTACTAGTATTCCAGAGTAAGTCTTTTATTATCAGCTGTTACGAATAGAGTTGAGACGGAAGTGATGACGTAGAAACCCTCTCTAGAGTTAACCCTATCTAGATTGGGTTTTCGCTATGACATTGGATCATTAGATGTTATTACCTATAGGGCCATGCTTGTAGGGGCAATATGATGTCTGAAAGGACTAGATTGAGGCTGTGAGGGCCATATTAAGTTCCATCAGATTGAGGTCGTAAGGGACATATCGAGTTCCATCAGATTGAGGTCGTGAGGGCCATGTTGAGTTCCATCAGATTAAGGCCATGAGGGCCATATTGAGTTCCACCAGATTGAGGCCGCGAGGGTCGTATCGAGCTCCACCAGAGTGAGGCTATCAGGGTTGTATCGAGCTCCACCAGATAGAGGTCGTGATGGTCATACCCAGTTACAACAGCTACAGCATAATCCATAGTCAAGCCAAGGCTCGGGATCCAGTTACAGTAGTCACATTATAACCCATAGTCGAGCCAAGGCTTGGGGTCCTGTTTTGTAGTTTAGACACAAATACAGTTACAGGAGCCCAGATGGCTTACAAACAGTAACAGGAGCCCATATAGCACAGATACAGTATAGGAGCCCATATAGCACAGATACACTACAGGAGACCATATGGCTTAGATACAATTACAGGACCCTAGACGGCTCAGATATAGTTACAGTTACCTGCAGAGTCTACAAGGTACCAATAGGGGTATATAGAATGATTGGCACCTGCTGAGGCTTATAGGATCCCAGGTAGGTTACTCTGTGTTGCTTGTACCTTTCCGGCTCATGGGGGCTAGGTTAGGTTCTTGTTTGTAAGTTTTCTGCTAGTTATAGCTTATGAATGAATAGTCATACAGTTTCAGCCCATACACATGTAGTGACTTACTAGATGCAGGTTATGGAGAGGAAACCGTACAGGTTAACTTTTGACCCTTATTACTGTTCACTTTCAGTTTTTATTAGTCTTACTCAGTTTCTGTTATTGCCTTACATATTTGGTACATATTGTACTGACGCCCTATTACAGGGCGTTGCATACTTTCCTACAGGTTTAGATAGACAAAGTTCAGGATTTCTATTAGCAGCTGCTCAAAGTCAGCAAGTTGGCCAGTTCCTTTCATTCGGAGCTGCCAGTTTGTAGAGAGTACATATTTTTTGTTTATATGGTATTTGGGTAGGCTGGGGCCCTATCCCCACCATTATTCCTATTCTTAGAGACTTGCAGACTACAGTTCTCAGTTAGTTGGTTGTTGTTGGCCGTGTGAGGCCCATGTATGTCTTATTTTACATGTTGGCCGTGTGGGGCCCAATATAGCTTCCTGTTACAACTAGACAACATGGTGGTCATGTCGTCCCGCATAGGATCCCTGTTATTGCATTGTTGTTGGTTAGCTATCTTCCTTTGCAGGTGGCCTTGTCGGCCAGAGGCTGTATTTACAGCTGAGATATAGCCTGTCGCTTTCTTGAATTAAGTTTCAAGCGTGCACCAAAAGTACACCAAGTCAGTCAGGTCAGTCCAGATCCCAGTGCGGCATTAGGTGCTAGTCATACCTCCCATGGTGGGGCGTGACAACGTCGATCCTCACGGGGCCTATTTTTGTGGTTGAAAAATGTCTTCGCCTCCCATGAGATTGGACCTTGATCCCTTTGACATTGGCAGATACATCTCGATCTTCATTTTAAGCCATAACCTATTTTCCTAAAAAGTATTACACAACCAATATAGCAAGGAAAAATAAAGTTAAACCCACACAATTGCTCCGGCTCCATGATGGGCCCAAATTATTTATCCAGAAATCTGTACAGTTGAATTTTTAGGGGGTTAAGAACATGTGTTACGATTCAACCTTGCTTTAGATTCAATTTAATTGTTTCTTAATCAGTAGTATGTGATGATAACAACTAAAGAACAACGTAAACAAGTGAGATAAATTGAATAAAACAAATCTAAGCGAATCCGGAGCAACCGCGAGCGTGCCCGAGACTTAGCCTCCGGCACGTGAAAAGCTATTTAGATAATTTTAAAAAATTCAAGACAATACAAAGTGAAATGCTTGGAGCCCGAGAAAATATCATATTACCAATATATTTTCTTGAGAGAGAATAAAATTTGAATGCCTTTATAGAAGAAGAGGATCGACTATTTATAGGCTACAGAATTAAAGTCTCACCCAATAGGGGAATGCCATGGGAGACCTAAAGTACTACACCCTATGTCTTTGTGCCATGTGTCTGATCCATTTGGAAGGTGTCAGTCAATATCCCTGCTTGGATCAGATTCGTACTAACTCATCTGTGCATTTGAGCATTTTGACATTCTTGTCCCATGCTTATATCTTATGCCACGTCATTGAGGGTGAAAATTCCCCGATCCTTATCATGTCTCTTATGTCAATATGGTTGTTGCTTCACTAACCTCAAACCACTCTATAGGAGACCTACATCTACTACCATATAATGCCTCGAATGGGGCCATCTAAATATTTGAGTGGTAGTTGTTGTTGTATGAAAACTTGATGAGAGGTGGGTGATCATCCCAACTGCCCTTGAAATCAATCATGCAAACCCTCAATATATCCTCTAGAGTCTGAATAGTCCGCTCAACGTGGCCATCTATCTGTGGGTGAAAAGTTGTGCGAGCTTGACCTAAGTACCAAGTCCTTTCTAAAATAACTTCCAGAAGTGCGAGGTGAACTGAGTACCCCTATCTGAAATGATGGACAAGAGAACTTCATGTTGTCTGACTAACTCCTAGATGTATAATCTAGCAGAATCCTCTGCTAAGTCTGTGGTCTTAACTGGTAGGAAATATGCTGACTTAGTCATCCAGTCTACAACCACTCAAATTGAGTCATACTGTCGGTGTGTATGAGGTAGATCTATAATGAAATCCATGTTCACTTCTTCCCATTTCCAAGTAGGAATGCTAATATACTGAGTCATACCCTCAGGTCTCTGATGTTCAACCTTGACCTATTGGCAATTAGGACACTTAACCACAAATTCTGTAATGTCCTTCTTCATGCCATTCCACCAGTAGGCTTTTTGAAGATCACGGTACATCTTGGTGGAACCTGGGTAGATAGAGTACCTTGTGTTGTAAGCTTCCATTAGTATCCGCTGTTTCAATTCATCTACATTGGGAGCACACAACCCGCCCTGGTAACGGAGCACACCATCTCCCCCTTTGGAGAATGCTTCCACCTCTTTCTTTAGGACTGCTTCCGTCAACTTGAGTAGAATTGGGTCATCATCTTTCTTTGACTTAACCTCCACCACCAGGGGGATTCTAACTCACTCTAGACTACAACTCCTATCGGACCCCTAACTGAGCCAGTCTATGAACATCCTTTGCCAGCTCCTTTTAACCCTTCTCTACATGAGCAACACTCCCCATAGACATTCTACTGAGGGTATCAGCCATTACATTAGCCTTGCCCGGGTGATACAACACACTCATATTATAGTCTTTTAACAACTCCAGCCACCTTCTCTAATACATATTCAGGTCCTTCTGACTAAACACATAATTTAGGATCTTGTGGTTAGTAAAAACATCCACATGAACCCCATAAAGGCAGTGCCTCCAAATATTTAAGGCAAGTACTACCACTACCAGCTCAAGGTCGTGAATCAGATAGTTCCTCTCATGAATCTTGAGCTGTCTGGAAGCATAAGCTATAACTTTACCATGCCGCATCAGAACACAACCAAGGCCAACTCTGGAGGCATCACAATAGATAACAAACCCATTTGACCCTTCAAGCAGAGTCAAAACTAGGGTTGTAGTGAGTAGAGTCTTCAACTCCTGAACACTCTTCTCACATGCATCATACTACTGAAATGTCACCTTCTTTTGAGTTAGTCTAGTCAAAGGAGAGGCAATGGAGGAACATCCTTCTATGAACCATCAGTAGTAACCGGCTAGGCTCAAGAAACTCTTGATGTCTGAAGGAGAAGTGGGTCTTGGCCAGTCCTTGACTACAGCTATCTTTTGAGGATCCACCTGAATACCCTCATTGGAGACCACATGATCGAGGAATGCAACTTATTTCAACTAGAATTCACACTTGCTAAATTTAGCAAACAATTGGCGGTCCCTGAGAGTCTACAAAACTATTTTCAAATGGTCTACATGCTCCTCCTCTGTTCTGGAGTAAACTAGAATATCGTCTATAAAGAAAATAATGAACATGTTTAGGTACTACTTGAATACCCTGTTCATCAGATTCGTAAAAGCTACAGCAACATTGGTTAGTCCAAAACACATAACTACGAATTCATAGTAATCATATCAAGTTCTGAAGGATGTTTTCAAAATGTCACGTTCTCTGACCCTAAGCTAGTGGTATCCTAATCTGAGATCTAACATGAAGAAAAACTAGTTCCCTATAGTTGGCCGAACAAGTCATCAATCTTGGGTAGAGGATACTTGTTCTTGAATGTTACCTTGTTCAGCTGACGGTAGTCGATGCACATTCTGAGTGTACTGTCTTTTTTTAACACGAATAGGACTGGGGCACCCCATGGAGATATGTTGTGTCTGATGAAGTCCTTATCTAGAAGGTCTTTAAGTTGTTCCTTTAACTCCTTAAGCTCAGGATAGATCCATTCTATAAGGAGTAATTGAGATAGATTGGGTATTTGGGAGAAGGTCTATGCCGAAGTCTATTTCCCGCTTGGGAGGGATTCTGGGAAGATATTCAGGACACACATCAGGGAACTCATTTGCAATTGAAACTGGCTGAAGTGTCGGTGTCTCAGAGCTAGAATCCTTAACCCTAACTAGGTGATAGATGTACCCCTTTGCGATCATTTTCCTAGCCTTAAGGTATGAGATGAACCAACCCTTAGACACTAAAGCACTACCCTTCCACTCTAAGACTGGTTCATTAGGTAAATCGAATATATCGACTCTGGTTCTGCAGTCAACTGAGGCATAGACAGAATGTAACAAGTTCATGCCAAGATTAAAGTCGAAGTCGACCATGTCTACCTTTACTAGATCAACTGAGGTGACTTTATGCAACGCTGTGATCAAACAATTTCTGTATTCCAAACTGGCTCTAACTAACTCATCAATCGGAGTAGAGACTAAAAATGGATCTGAGAGAATTTCCAGACTAATATCAAATAGGACGGCAATGTAAGGAGTAACGAAAGAAAGTGTAGCTCCTAGATCTAATAAAGCATACACGTCTATCTGAAAGAGACGTAACATACTAGTGACTACATCAGGTGAGCTCTTTTGGTCCTGACAAGAGGATAGGGCATAGACGCGGTTCTGGTGCTAACCGCCACCTGTACCTAACGTAGTACCCTATTGAGCTTAATGACTTGGTGGAGTTGCCGATGTGGTGGATTGGGCCTTCCCCCTGCTGATAGGCAATCTCTCAACTTATGAACCAGTTGGACACAACCAAAAACAACCCTCTTTGCCCAAACAACATTCAATCGAATGATTTTTACCACACTTAGGACATACTAGAAAAGTGTAGCTGCTGGAGATATCACTATGTGACTGGAAACCTGATGCTCCACCCCTCTAATCCTTGAGAGGCCTGGAAAGAGAAGCATTGGCTGATGAGGGTGCTGGAGGTCTATATTGCTGCTGGGGGTGATTACCACCGCCTGACCTCTTCTGGGAATACTCAAACTCGTCTGTTCGTGCCATCTTACTCTCCCTCTCTATCTCCTCCAATTTCTCCGCCTCTATCTGCTGTGCATGGATAATAAGCCTGAAGATATCCATCTCGTTAATAAGCATGGTAGTCTTGCACTCCTTGAATACCAAGTCTGAGACTCCATTCACAAACTTGAGTTCGAGACCTCGACTCGGAAACCATTTCTGGAGCATACTTTTACAGTTGAGTGAACTTTAACGTGTACTCTTGTATTGTCATGTCGTTCTTCCTCAAGTTCACAAACACAGCTGCCTTAGCTTCCCTTAACTCCTGGGGAAAGAGTATGTCTATGAACATAGTCACAAACTTATCCCACTCCACTGAACCTGCACAATTCCGCCTTCCCTCTTTCCACTACTTATACCATATCTGAGCCACCCCTTTCAACCGATAAGCATCCAAATCTGCACTTTCGACAGAAGTAACACCCATGATTTGGGTGATATTCTGAACCTCATCAATGAACTCCTGTGGGTCCTCATCTACCTTAGACCCACGAACTTTGGCAGCAGCTTCAAACCCGCTAGCATTGATAGGTACAATAACTTGTTGGTTGACTTGTTTAGTTATTTCCTGAGCTAGCATTTGAATAGCAGCCCAAAACTCTACATATGACACTTGATCGTCCTAAGGAGCTACTGGAGCTGGTGGGGCTGGCTGGTTAGCATTACCATTCCTCCTTCCGCTTCCACTTATAGGATGCATTATCAACTAAAAAGGGTAGAGCATGAGTTAGGAGGACATTTTAGAGACTAAAACTCTACACATGATAAGAGTCATGAAGAAAGGGAATTTTTCTGAAAACTCCTCATAGCCTCCTCCTTATAAGTGTGGTGTGCGTCACACCCATGAAAATAAATCTACTTGACATGCCTTTGGGACATTCTAGGACTCTCTAAACCTGATGCTCTGACACCAAATTTGTCACAACCCGAGTCTATACCCTAGTTGCGACATGATACTTAGGATCACAAGTGACCCCAAGCAAACCCATAGCTTAGCATTGTTCTATAATAACTGAGCTACTGAAAAAGAATCTTAAGCGGAAGTTGATTGCAAACAAATAAAAAAATACTAAATAAATAAAGAACATCTAATAAATTACTAATATTTGCTCAAACATTGAGACTCGAGCTGAAACTAATGTATTTTGTCTAAAAGCCTTCTAAAGGAAACTAGTGAGTTGTTAGGATAAACCCCCAGTTAACTCTAATGTCTGAAAAACAAAAATGACCATAACTGAAAATGAAGACTCCGGTCCTCGGAAGATGAGGAGTCACCAATAATACTCTGCTGCAAGAAGTCTGAAAGAAAAGCTAACCCCGCAGTTGAGCTTGAGAACCTGACCCTATGTCATAAAATAATATAACACAAGAAATATGCGGTCGGTACTTTGAATGTACTGAATATATGAGATATGCAACTAGAATACAAATAGAACATACTGATACTCTGAGAAGCTGTGCTAAAATGCATAACTAAACGGAAGTACCACGACCCTTACTATAATACATAAATATCGATATGAAGTAGTAGTCTGACAATACATAATAAAGTACAGTAAAAACTGATTTAAGAGTCATGTGCATGTACTAAAACAGACTCTGTAACTGTGATTGAGACTGTAACTGTACTGAATGATAGGAGAGTCTATTAATTGATATGTATCCACGAGAGCTAACCATGGAGTTCGATGTATACACCCCATTGATAGGACCCAATATACTTTGCTAGGCTATAAAGGCATGGCTGATGTGATCATAAAAACTGATGTCTGTTTGGGCTAATAACCTACGGTGGCACGTAGTTTTGGGTCCTGGGTGCATTGAACCCTGGACCGGCTCGGTGCTAAGAACTACTCCCAATTAATAAGTTTACTAATAATTTATAAATAGATCTAAAACTAGTGTTTTTAAATCTAAGTCAGAAACTTTATCTGATATATTCTGAGAGCCTAAAGAACCTAAAAATATTGTTTATGCTATCAACATCTGTATACTGAAATCATAATAGAATCACAGAGACTGAAATATGAATTCATGCTAACTCAAAGCCATATAGAAGCAAAATACATGTCTATATAACTGAACTTGAATCATGTGGAAATCTATCATAAAATTATCATTTGTAACTGAATTTGTAAAACCATGAATATCACATACTAAAAATCAAAGGAGACTTGAGAATATTGAAGTAATAAGAGAATCCATAACTGAGCAAAAATCCTAAGAAATGATTTTCTATGGG
>JACEIK010008022.1:22623-35753 GCA_018107945.1 Datura stramonium
CATTAATTATGTAAATAATAATATTTATGGTTATTATACTCATAAGTAAATGTTATTCATAAATAAAAAAATATTTTTGATCTTACATAAGTCTTCTCATCTTCTACTAATTAGAAAAATAAAAAATAAAAATAAAAATAAAATTTGTACCATGTCAGATATAACGTCTGTCACTTTGATTTTTTTTTGTCTCTAATGAATTTTCTAATTTTTTTTAGCAACTGTGAATATTCAATTAACTTCTAAAATAAAATCAATAGAGAAAATAAAAATTAGAACTCTTAAAAATAAAAAGTACCGGAATGAGTTCATAGAAGCAAAATTCCTTTCCCCCGCCCTTTGGTCCTTAAAATAGTGTTGGGAGCACATTTTT
Organism: Datura stramonium; assembly: GCA_018107945.1. NCBI lineage: Eukaryota > Viridiplantae > Streptophyta > Magnoliopsida > Solanales > Solanaceae > Datura > Datura stramonium. The sequence goes on from JACEIK010008022.1 coordinate 22,997, forward strand.
TTAAAGTTTGATGATTAATCATATATTTGTACCTAGACATTTATAATTAAATTTGAGATAATTGATAAAATATTAAAAGGTTTTTTTTAGCTGCAGAATGTAATTCATATCATATCAAAAGGAAGCTGAAAAATGAGATGATGAAAAAAAATATAATTTATAGCTAGAACAACACGTCTAATCATAAAAATTCCTACAACATCTTTATCATTTATGACACAAGGCAGAAAAAACTTCAAAAAATATATTAATATAGTTTCTACAATATTTCTTAAGCCAATCAATTTGCTTAGAGGAACATTGCATGTGTTGTAACATCCATGAAAGTGAAGACTTTTGTGGAGAGATTTCACTGTAACATGTGTTCATATGATATGACCTATATCTTTTTACACAATACAAATTTATAACAACCTGCAAAATTAGGTGATTAACTCTTATAATGTGATTTCGGTTACCTTTGTATGTGAAAACTCTTCATTGGCCTAAAAAATTTTATTTCATTCTCTTCTTATGATAATACACAATAATAATATACATTCTAAGAAAATGAAAAATAACTAAGAATTGAGTGAATTAAAAGTTTTTTTTTTTTTTAAAAATAATAAGATCTTTGGCTTAAGAAAAATAATACATCATCTCTTCTAAGAAGCATTATATAATATATAAATGTAAATAGATAAATTGTTTCATGCTACTTAAATAATCTATATTAATAAAGTAAATGAAACAACAAAAATATAGAAAAAAGAAGTTTAATTTCTTAGACAGTTTGAAAAAAAATTAGAAAATTGTTAACATGAAAAAAATTTGGAGAGAAAGATATAGAATTGTCACCATGATGCATGCTCATATAAAATTTCATTCAAGATTTGTCACGACCCGAATGGAGGCTCGGATCGCAACACGAGACAAGGAGCCCCGAAAGACCCCAAATCGACCCATGGCATAAGCACACATCCAACTCAATCAAAGAAACTGAATAATCAACAATAAAATCATAGTGAAAGTCTAACTTAAACGTAACATCAGAATACACCATCTGAAGCTGAATATAACCATATGTCTGAAAAGCCTCTAAACATGACGAGTTGTTGGGATAAGACCTCCAACTAACTCAACAAGCTGAAACTGAAAATACATAAAGAAATCTGAGTAGTCTAGTCCTCGGGAGATGAGGACTCACCAATAACGCAAAGGCTAACTTTGATAAGCTGACTATGAACGGGGCTAAACGTGAGAGCCGGATCCTGTATCATGAAATAATACAACATAGAGTATGCGGTTAGTACGTGGAATGTACCGAGTATGCAGGGTAAGTAAAATCACTTAAGTAACTAAAATCATTTAAAGATAATGCATAATGTAAAACTTAAACATTTATGAGAGTAGAGCTTGCATGCATTCTTTCTGAAATCATGATCGCATCATAACATAACAGATCATCATAACATATCATAACATAATCAATTGACTCAAAGCTGAAATCTGATAATTATAAGTAAAGCTGAACATTGAGTCAAACCTGCTTTAGAACATGCTTACATATGTAAATCTCATGAGTAATGAGCATGCATAACTGAAATCATGAGGAACAAGGGGAGACTCGTCTTTTAACCGACATACCATGATAGAGCTTACGTGGTTCCAACTATCAAACTCAAGTGGGTAGAGTCATCTAAAGCCTTGCCAGGGCTAGGGACGATACCATGATATCGATATCAAGCTTGTGGCCCAATAGGGCAGGGGATAGCTCACAAGGGAGGTTCCAAAGTCATAATATATAAACCTACGTTGGCGCGTAATTCTGAGGCATAGGGTGATTGACCCTTAGACCTCGTGCCTTCTCCCCGAGCTCTCGCTGCCTCAATTGTGGCCCTNAACCTACGTTGGCGCGTAATTCTGAGGCATAGGGTGATTGACCCTTAGACTGCTCGGTGCTAGACACTACTCCCAAAAATATACATATGCTCTACATCATTTTTCAACGAAGCTCAACATCATCTATTGATGAAGCACATAAATCAAATACATCTCAAATCGGAAATCATGCATATGAGAAGCTTTAACTCAAACCATACCACAAGCTGAAAGATAATTGAATGTCTTCACTCCAAAACCATGTGGTAAGCTATACATATAGAAATCTTTAACTCAAAACATACCTCAAGATGAAAATATAAGTGGGAGTCTTCGCCCCAAAATCATGTAATAAGCTTAATTCGGGAAGTCATCATCATACTTAAACATATGGGCATCCCAAAGCTTTATCATACTTTGAAATACTCAATTCATATCGAAAAATATGATTATAAACATGGGCAGTTTGAAAACATACTTTTCATCATAACATCTCATCATCATCATACATTTATCAAAAATCTCATCTTTATTGACTTTTCATCAATGGGTTTCTTAGTTCATAAAGCTAGAAACATAATTTTTAATTGAAACATTATAAAACTCGTCCATGTTTCATTATTCAATGGTAGAAACATAATTAAATCATACCTGTGTAAAGAATTAGGAACTTCATGTATTGGGTTAGAACACCATAGATTAGACATAAAATGTTCATGATTTAGAGAGGGATTGGGCATGGGTGTGAAAGAAATCATCCATTCATAACCCTACATACCCGTTGGTAGTTGATTCTTACACTTCTTTAGTAGCCCCAAGAAGAAATTGAAGGGAAACTGAAGAATACTAGGCTTGATCAACCTCTCTAGTCTTCTACCTTGCATGCATGAAGGAATAAGGCCTAAAATGAACTTAATCCCTTTAAAAGTCACTAATCATAACTCAAAATGACGTAGTTTAGGCCTTAGAAGCTTAGGAATTACGGAAAAACCCTTACTAAACTCGTAGAAAATAACTATCAGGTGGTCCCAACAAGGGACCTAATGATTCGTCGTGAAGGATCACGACTCGTGGAGTCGTCTGTGAAGTACATTGCTCAACAAGTCTCCTGGGCTCATAACGGAAGACCTAACAACTCGTCGCCTGGTGACCACGACTCGTGGTCACCATCCGTGAAGTACACTGTCTTAGCTCAACAAAATCATTCCCTGCTTTTTCACGACTCACCCCATGAATCGTGGGGACTGACCATGACTCGTAGGGTCCTCCCGTCAAGTGCACTGCCTCCCTTCCCCTCTTTTCTAATTCACCCACCCCACTACTGACCTAACGACTAGTAGGGCATGACTACGAAGTGGGGTCTCACTTCTCAAGTTTCAAATTCATTCCCTGGACTTACCCACGAGTCACATCACGACTCGTGAGCTCCTCTTATGGGTCTCCTCATGACTCATTTTGTGTATGGTGCCAGATTTTAGGTTTTTCTCTGTTTCAACTCGGGGTCTGATCTTTGGGCTTCCAGGGCATAAAAATATCTCCCCCTTGGAAAAATTCTCTCTAGAATGTTGGAAAACACATAGAAAAGTAGAGAAATGCAATTATCATATTCAAATACTGATCATATAAATCGAAAATTGATGGTACGACCACCCCCGATTCAAACTACGTAGCTGAACTGATTTCACAAACCATACACACATCCATATACATAAAAGAAACTTGGACACATGAACTAAACATTAAAACTAAATAGAGTTTTAGGTCAAAACTGACACCTCAAGCTGGAACTGAGCCGGTAGAGAATAAATATGGGTATCTAGCCATCATATCCGCTTCGGCTTCCCATGTAGATCCCTTAACATGCTGATTCCTTCATAATACTTTAACTGAAGCTACTTCCTTGTTTCTTAGCCTTCAAACCTAATGATCCAGTATTTCCACCGGAACCTCCTCATAATTGAGGCTGTCTTTTACACCAACACTATCCACCGGGACAACTAGAGCTGGATCACCCAAACACTTCTTCAAGAGCGACACATGGAAAACGGGATGCACAAAAGTAATTCTGAGGACAACTCTAACTCATAGGCTACCTTGCCAACACGTCTCACTATTCTGTATGGGCCGACATAGCAGGGACTAAGTTTCCCCTTCTTTCCGAACCTCATCACTCCCTTCATAGGAGACACCTTCAGAAATACCCAATCATCAACCTCAAGTTCAAATTCTCTCCTTCTCACGTCGATATAGGACTTTTGGCGACTCTGGGCAGTTTCCAACCTGTCCCTTATAAACTGAACCTTGTCCACAGCCTTGTGAACTGAATCTGATCCTATCATCGCCACTTCTCCTACCTCAAACCATTCAATGGGTGACCTACACCTCCGCCTATAGAGAACCTCGAACGGTGCCATATGGATACTGGAATGATAGCTTTTATTGTATGCAAACTCGATAAGTGGAAAATGCTCATCCCAACTATCTCTGAAGTCAACTACACATGCTCTCAACATGTTCGCGAGGGTCTGGATTGTTCGCTCCGCTTGACCATCCGTTTGCGGGTGAAACGTTGTGCTGAGCTTAACCTGAGTACCAAGTCCTTTTTTTGAAATGACCTCCAAAACTGAGAGGTAAATTGAGTACCTTTATCTAAAATGATGGATAAGGGCACTCCATGCAATCGAACTAGCTCTCAGATATATAGTTTGGCATAATCCTCAGCCAAATCTGTGGTTTTGACCTGTAGAAAATGAGCGATCTTAGTCAATCTATCTACCACAACCTAAATGGAGTCATATTGTCGGCGAGTACGGGGTAACCTGTGATGAAGTCCATATTAATTTCTTTCCACTTTCAAGTAGGAATGCTTATATCCTGAAGTACACCTCCCGGTCTCTGGTGCTTGACCTTTACTTGCTAACAGTTCGGACACTTTGCTACGAATTTTGCGATATCCTTCTTCATGCCATTCCACCAATAGATTTTTTGTAGGTCACGATATATCTTGGTGGCACCTGGGTGGATAGAATATCTGGATCCATGAGCCTCATGCAATATCGGGCTCCTCAAATCATCAATATCTGGAACATATAAGCGACCTTGGTACCCAAGCACACTATCTCCCCCTTTGGAGAAGACCTCCACCTTCTGATTTTGAACAGTTTCTTTTAATTTTTCCAAAATCGGGTCCTCATCTTGCCTAGATTTTACATTAGTCAAAAGGAAGATTATGACCCGTTCTGAACCACAACACCACCATCGGTCGAGTCAACCAATCTAATTCCCAACCTTGCGAGTCGATGCACATCCTTCACCAACTCCTCCTTCCCCTCATCCACATGGGACACACTCTCCATAGAGAGCCTACTAAGCGCGTCCGCTACTATGTTCGCCTTGCCCGGATGGTAAAGCACACTCATAATCATAGTCCTTGAGTAGCTCCAACCACCTCCTTTGTCGAAGATTTAGATCCTTCTACATGAACACATATTGCAAGCTCTTATAGTCCGTAAACACATCCACGTAGACCCCATACAAGTAATGTCGCTATATCTTCAACGCGAATACCACCGCGGTCAATTCAAGATCATGGGTCAGGTAATTCTTCTAATAAACTTTCAGCTGTGTAGAGGCATATGCTATAACCTTCCCATGCTGCATCAGCACACACCCAAGTCCGATCCTTGAAGCATCACAATATACCACAAACCCATTGGTACCTACCGGTAGAGTTAACACCGGTGCTGAAGTAAGTCGAGTCTTCAACTCTTGGAAGCTCTTCTCACAAGCCTCCGACCATTGGAATTTCACCTTCTTCTGGATCAATCTGGTCAAAGGTGTTGCAATCGATGAGAAACCTTCCACGAACCTTCGATAGTAGCCAGCTAAACCCAAGAAGCTCTGAATATCGGAAGGATTCACCGGTCTAGGCCAATACTTCACCGTTTCTATTTTCTGAGAATCCACTTTTATGCCCTCACTTGATACCACATGGCCCATAAATGCTATGGAGTTCAACCAAAACTCGCACTTGCTGAATTTGGCATATAATTGACGATTCTTGAGAGTCTGAAGAACTATTCTTAAATGAGCAGCATGTTCCTCCTTGCTCCGAGAGTATATCAGGATGTCATCAATAAACACAATCAAGATCATGTCCAGGTATGGCTTGAACATCCTGTTCATCAAGTCCATAAAAGCTGCAGGAGCATTCATTAGTCCAAAAGACATAACTACGTACTCATAATGACCATACCGCATCCTGAAGGCTATCTTCGAGACGTCACTCTCCCGAACTCTGAGCTGATGATACCCGGATCTGAGATCTATCTTCGAGAAACACTTGGCACCCTGAAGCTGGTCAAATAAATCATCAATATTGGGTAAAAGATACATGTTCTTGATGGTGACTTTGTTCAATTGCTGATAATCGATGCACATTCGAAAAGAATCATCTTTCTTACGAACAAAGAGAACCGGTGCACCCCATAGGGACTTGTTCAGTCTAATGAAACACTTATCTAACATGTCCTTCAACTGTTCCTTCAACTCTAGTTCGGCTGAAGCCATTCTGTAGGGAGGAATAGATATAGGCTGCATGTCGGGAAGAAGGTCAATACCAAAATCAATTTTCCGCTCGAGAGGGATTCCCAGTAAATCATCTGGGAAGACTTCTGGATACTCATGTACTACTGGAACTGACTGAATAGTCGGGGTCTCGGATTCAACATCCTTAACCCTAACTAGATGGTACACACAACCTTTAGAAATCATCTTTCTGGCCTTAAGGTAGGAAATGAAACGACCTATAGGAACAACTGAACTACTCTTCCATTCTAAGAATGACTCACCCGAAAATCTGAACTCTACTACTCGAGTTCTACAATTAACTAAGGCATAACATGCAAATAGCCAATCCATGTCGGATAACATCAAAATTGATCATGGCTAACTCTATCAAATCTGCTGAGGTGACTTTCTGAAGGACTAAGACCGGGCAACCTCTATATACCTATTTAGCTATAACTGAATCATCTAATGGATTAAAGACTGAGAAGGGTTCTGACAATACTTCGGGACAGACTCCGAAGCTACTGGCCACATAAGGTGTCACAAAAGACAAGGTAGTAGCACCCGGATCAAACAAAGCATAAACATCAAGATGGAAAACTCACAACATACCAGTGACGGGGAGACCTCCTGCTCCTGGAGGGATACTAAAGAATAAAATCTGTTCTGGGGCTGTCCGCCACCTGTGCTAGTAGACGCTCCCTAATGTGCTGAGCGTACGGGTAGGGCTGCGGAACTAGAAGCTGGACCTCGACCCCCATCACGATTCTGCTTCGCTTCTGGGCAATCTCTGAGCATGTTTCCAGGCTTCCCACACCCGAAACAAGCACCTGTACTTGCTAAACACTAACCCGTGTCACCCCGGTCACACCTGTGGCAAGCTGGAATGCTAGAATCTGCGGGTCTGCTGCTCTGGCCCCTAGAACCTGATGCTCTCCCCCTCTGGTCGTGCCTCGATCTGGATGGCACACTCAATACTGAAGATGTTGGGACTGATGATCTCTGGTGGGTCTGTTGTCGGTGCCCACCTCCTGAACTCGGATTTGAGAATCTGTGGTCATCGGTCCTGGCCCTCTTGGCCTCCCTCTCTCTCATATGTTCTGCCTCCATCTGCTGGGTGTACAAGACTGTCCGAGGGAAGTCCATGTCCTGGTGAATCATAGCGATCCTACAATCCTTATCCAAATAGCCCGCTACACCATGAACGAATCTACTCACCTGCGCCCTCTAATCAACCACTAACTCTGGGGCATACTTTGACAAGCGAGTGAACTTAAGAGCATACTCCTGCTCCGTTATTCTCCCTTGCTTCATATTTACGAACTCATCTGCCTTCAGTTCCCTCATCTCACGGGGAAAGAACCAATCTAAGAATGCAACATGGAACTCTTCCCAAGTGACAGGGCCTGCTCTGAAAACCCTGCTATCTTTCCATTGGTGAAACTAGATATGCGCAAACCTTTTCAACTGATACGAGGCCAACTCTGCGCACTCAACTCCATTCACCCCCATGATTTGGGTGATCTTTACAATCTCATCTAGGAACTCATGCGGGTCCTCATCCACTTTTGACCAGAGGAACTCTGGCAGGTTCATTCTCAAGAAGTCTCGTACTCGGGCCACCACTGCATTGCCATTTTGTGGAACATGCGCAACCGCCTACTGATTGACCTCAGCGGTCAAGGCCTGCGCAAGCATCTGAATAGCGGCCCGGAACTCAGCATGGGCAACCGGCTCCGATGGTTAGTGCTCCTGAACTGGTGAGGTCTGCTGGTGCCCATTTTCATTACTATCCTCGTGGCCTTCACCAATGCCATTCCTTCTAACATTCATTCTTCGAGGAGCCATGATTCTGCAATCCCGAATAACACGAATTAGGAGGATAGGGAGACATTTCGTCGCATGACATAGACTATGAAAGAAGGTAACATTTCCTAAATATCTTGTAGCCTTTTCGTCATAAGTGTGGCACGCTTCATACCCATGAAAAAGACTCTACTTAGCGCAACTTTCAGACACCCTAGGATATTTCAAACCTATTGCTCTGATACCAAGTTTGTTACGATTCGAACGGAGGCCCGGATCGCAATATGGGACAAGGAGCCCCGAGAGACCCCAAGTCAACCCATGGTATAAGCATACATCTAACTCAATCAAAGAAATCGAATAATCAACAATAAACTCATAGTGGAATTCTAACTTAAACATAACTCAGAATACACCATCTGAAGCTGAATACAACCATATGTTTGAAAAGCCTCTAAACATGACGAGTTGTTGGGACAAGACCCCCAACTAACTCAACTAACTGAAACTGAAAATACATAAGGAAATATGAGTAGTCTAGTCCTCGGGAGATGAGGACTCACCAATAACGCAAAGGCTAACTCTGATAAGCTGACTACGAACGGGGTTGTACCTGAGAGACGAATCCTGTATCATGAAATGATACAACATAGAGTATGCGGTCAGTACGTGGAATGTACCGAGTATGTAGGGTACGTAAAACCGCTTAAGTAAGTAAAATCATTTAAAGACAATGCATAATATAAAACTTAAACATTAAGAATCTGAGAGTAGGGGTTGCATTCATTCTTTCTGAAATCATGATCTCATCATAACATAACGTATCATCATAATATATCATAACATAATCGATTGACTCAAAGCTGAAATATGATAATTATAAGTAAAGCTGAACATTGAGTCAAACCTACTTTAGAACATGCTTACATATGTAAATCTCATGAGTAATGAACATGCATAATTGAAATCATGAGGAATAATAGGAGACTCGTCTTTTAACCGACATACCACGATAAAGCTTACGTGGTCCCAACTATCACACTCAAGTGGGTAGAGTCGTCCAAAACCTTGTCAGGGCTAGGGATGATACCATGATATCGATATCAATCTCGTGGCCCAATAGGGCAGGGGATAGCTCACAAGGGAGGTTCCAAAGTCATAATGTATAAACCTACATTGGCGCGTAGTTCTGAGGCATAGGGTGATCGATCCTTAGCCTGCTCGGTGCTAGACACTACTCCTAAAAACATGCATATACTCTACATCATTTTTCAACGGAGCTCAACATAGTCTATTGATAAAGCTCATAAATCAAATACATCTCAAATCGGAAATCATGCGTATGAGAAGCTTTAACTCAAACCATACCACAAGGTAAAAGATAATTAGGAGTCTTCGCTCCAAAACATGTGGTAAGCTATACATATGGAAAGCTTTAACTCAAAATATACCACAAGCTGAAAATATAAGTGGGAGTCTTCGCCCCAAAACCATGTGGTAAGCTTAATTCGAAAAGTCATCAATCATACATAAACATGTGGGCATTGCCCAAAGCTTTATCATACTTTGAAATACTCAATTCATATCGAAAAATATGATTATAAACATGGGAAGTTTGAAAACATATTTTTCATCATAACATCTCATCATCATCATACATTCATCACAAATCTCATCTTTCTTGACTTTTCATCAATGAGTTTCTTAGTTCATAAAGCTAGAAACATAATTTTTAATTGAAACATTATAAAACTCGTCCATGCTTCATTATTCAATGGTAGAAACATAATTAAATCATACCCGTGTAAAGAATTAGAAACTTCATGCATTGGGTTATAACCCCATAGATTAGACATAAAATATTCATGATTTAGAGAGGGATTGGGCATGGGTGTGATAGAAATCACCCAATCATAACCCTACATACCCGTTGGTAGCTGATTCTTACACTTCTTTAGTAGCCCCAAGAAGAAATTGAAGGGAAACTGAAGAATATTAGGCTTGATCAACCTCTCTAGTCTTCTACCTTGCATGCATGAAGGAATAAGGCCTAAAATGAACTTAACCCCTTTAAAAGTCACTATTCATAACTCAAAACGACGTAGTTTAAGCGTTAGAAGCTTAGGAATTACGGAAAAACCCTTACTAAACTCGCAGAAAATAACTGTCAGGTGGTCCTAATGAGGGACCTAACGATTCATTGTCAAGGATCACGACTTGTGGAGTCGTTCGTGAAGTACACTGCTCAACAAGTCTCCTGGGCTCATGACGGAAGACCTAACGAATCGTCGCCTGGTGACCACGACTCGTGGTCACCATCCATGAGTGCACTGCCTTAGTTTAACAAAATCATTCACTGCTTGTTCATGACTCACCCCACGAATCGTGGGGAATGACCACGACTCGTGGGGTCCTCCCGTCGAGTTTATTGCCTCCCTTCCTCTCTTTTCTTACTCACCCACCCCACGAATGACCTAATGACTAGTGGGGCCTGATCACAAGTCGTGGTCATGCCCATGGGGTCTCACTTCTCAAGTTTAAAATTCATTCCCTGGGCCTCCCCACGAGTCATATCACAACTCGTGGGCTCCTCTCACGGGTCTCCTCACGACTCGTTTTGTGTCTGGTGCCAGATTTCAGGTTTTTCTTCGTTTCAACTTTCGGGTCTGATCTTTAGGCTTTCGGGACATGACAAGATTGAATTTATGCAACCTCTCTTACTTAGGAAAGAAAAGAAATTTAGATTTTTGCCTCTTCGAAATTTCTTGAAAATTATTACTGCAATATTTCTATTTTTCCTCTTTGAGGCTTGAGCATGGAAAATCAGCTCTACTTTAATTGCTCTTCATTGGAACCCTGATAAATCCGAGTTTATTCGAGCCTTCTCTTCATGTTCATCCAGATAATTCACTGATCACGTCCAACTACATTCTATAAACGGTGGTTCATTGCAATTTGAGAAGAAAGTTGATTCTCTTTAAAAAAAAATTAAAATCCTTTAAAAGTAAGTCTTCAATGGGAAGAGGAAATTTTTTTTTGCCTTTACTAATATATTTAATATAAATTAATGTAAATAGTTATAGATTTATTGATGGAGTGATTTTTTATCTTAAGTAAATATCTTGAGAAAAAATTTAAAAAATAGTCAAAAAAGTAACAAAAAAAGATAAATATTAATGGTAGCTTAAGAGAGATTGTACAACACCTAGCAATACCTAGCTTTATTATATATATAAATTTTAAAATATATTATTTAATAAAAAAATTAAATGCTAAATTAGTTTTTTAAAATTTATATTAAAAATTTTTCAAGTTTCAAAATTTTAAGAATAAAGGCTATAAATGAGGTTTATGTATTTTTCGTTTGAAATTCAGGCAAAAACCTATTAAACATATCTTCGCCGGTTGGCTATTTTTTATTTAATTTTTAATTTTTATATATATATATATATATATATATATATATATATATATATATATATATATATATATATATATATATATATATATATCGAATAAAATTGATTGAATGTTAGTCATATATTTCAGTTATATATAATAAGTTATATTAATGACCAATGTTTTCAAATGCATTTTTCGGGGCGAGTTCTAGAACAGGACGTACCAAAAACGCTTCAGATAGCAAAATGTAAGGGTATATCCTATAACTCGAATAGAATTGATTGAATGTTAGTCATATATTTCAGTTATATATAATAAAATTTACGCAATAATGACCAATGTTTTCAAATGCATTTTCGGGGCGAGTTCTAGAACAGGACGTACCAAAAACGCTTCAGATAGCAAATGTAAGGGTATATCCATAAAATATAAGTCCCAAAATTTGGGGCATAAGTCCCGGGCATAAAAATGTACACTCGGACGCAAAATTTGATTTTTATCATTTTAAAAATATTTTTACTATAAATAACATTTTTTTATTATTGGTGTGATGATATTTATACTTTATGCTATCATGTTTTCATGTTGAAGTGATTTTTCCTACAATATATCAATAAAGAAAGAAACTCTCATTAAAAATGACGTTGTCATAAATAGTTTTTTAGATGATTATACGTAATATTGATAGCATAGAGATTCCATTACACTATGTACCTGAGACAACTTTATCTATATTTTGATATTGCTCTTATACTATTTATCATTCTCTTTCTTAGAAATATATAAATAATAATCAGAGCAAATATTGATTAAGAGTGAGAAGCAGGGGAAGAACTACAGTGTACCAAGGATGGTCAAGTGAACACCCTTCATCGAAAAATTATATCGTGTGTGTAAGTAAAATACTACTTTATATGGTAAATATTACGTTTGAACACTCTTGAATCGTTGAAGTGTTTTAGCCCAGTGGTGTATGACATTCAGGAAAAGACAAGGGGCACCGGTGTCCAGCTTTGATTCTCAGCAACTGTGGCCTGTTCCCTTTTCTTTTTACATTTTAAAAAGAGCGAATAAATTGATAACTTACCCTTTAATATAAGAATAACTAATTACTTTCTAA
>JACEIK010008025.1:0-13234 GCA_018107945.1 Datura stramonium
CGTAGTCCAGTCCCTGTAGGATCGATACTTGGCTTACTTGAGCCATTTTACTACTTGTTCGACCACGTGCACTTGCGTGTAGTCATCAGACCGACGAACACTTGTTCTGTGTCTCGATCCGGATCTATGTTCGAGTTGTAACATTGTGTCTGTATTGGTTCCGACATTGATTTTCGGAACCTTGGCACCAAGTGTCCTGTCTAGACCCTTGGGCATTGGCCCAAAAACATGCCACCTGGTTGTCCAAAAAGTTTTCCTTCTCCTCGAAATCTGATTGCTCATACTTTGGCTCCTGACCTTTAGCTTCCACTGCATTCACCTTTTGAGCTCCAAATCCCATAATATTCTTCATGAGCAGGTCTAGAGATGTCCTCATGTGAGCCAACTCCTGATCACGTTCCCCCTCTTTTTTGTGTTGGTCCACATTCATCCCTATGGCATATATACATGCAACTGTCTCAGCTTCCCTTGTGTGCTAGTCCCTATTCGTTTTGGTCACTCGATTAAGTATGATAGTTTCTTGCTCCGACAAGTGACTCATCAGTGCTCCTCTCACCATTGTATCTTCTATAGCCTTGGTGTTGTTGTTCAAAGACCTGTAAAATATTTTCAACAAACTCACATAAGGAAATTTATGATTAGGGCACTTTGTCAGCTTCTTCTTAAATCTCAGCCAAGTCTAATGTAGTGCCTCGGTCTTCTACTACCGGAAATTATAGATCTCATCCTTTAGCTGCAGTATCCTAGATGGTGAGAAGAACCTTTCTAAGAAGGCTTGCTTTAGTTCCCTCCAGTTGGTGATGGAGTCGTTGGACAACTCCAATAATCATAAAGTGGCCTCTCCAGATAGAGAGAATGGGAAGAGTCTCAACCTGATAGAATCCTAGCTCACACCTGGCATCCTGTATGCCTTGAAAATCCCCACGAAGTTCATCAAGTGTAGGTTAGCATCGTTAGCTACATGACCGCTAAACACCCCTTTCATGTTGAGCAACTGGATCATGGTACTAGTGATATCAAACTTCGCCTCAGCAAGAAAAGGTGGAGGTACAATGGCTCCTGTTTACCCAGCCTCATTAATATTTAGATCCTCATCATCATCAAACTGTGGAGCATATATGTGACCTCTGTTACCCCATTTGTATCGGTTAGCATTGTCCACCACTCCCTAGGGATCATCTACTCCCTAAAAAGAAACTTGTCGTGCTAATTCTACCTGACGAGCCTCAACGGCTAGGCTGGCTTGCATCTGTTCAGGGGTTTCGTTATGCTCCATGTTTCGCAGTGTCCTTTCAAGCTCTAGATAAAGTTGGATCAAGGGTTTTTCGCATCACTGAGTACTTGGCATTCACCAAATGGCAACCTGTGGGTGTCAAAAACAAAAGGAAAACATAAATGAGGAAATAACAACTAAAAGTTAAACACAAGCAATTAATCAAATCCTAAGCCATATTGTCCAGCGAACGGTGCCACTTTTGATAATGCTCAAATCATACCCCTGTAAAAGTATGACCCGGACATTGCAATAAAGAACCCAACAAAGGTTCGATTCGATCCCACAGGGAGCATGGTCTAGATGTAGAATAATGCTAGAATTTATGCTTTTAGTACAATTATCTCCTAATGAGGGTTTCAATAAAATAATTAAGTGAGAGTATTGTAAATTGATATTGTTGACAAGTTTATGCAATTAACTAGGGAGGTGTTCCCCATTGATTCATAACTACTTCGGGTTTTATACTTGTGATCTATTCCAATACTTAGCTTGTAGAACTGATAACATAGGTTCATCCGAACGACTGGTTCATCCCTATTGGACGACTGTACTCAATTATCGGATTAGGTATCTTGAGTGATTTCACTTGTACCGTTATCAATTTATTCCAAATGAACTATCCTGCAATCATAGCTCAAGTTATACAATGAATCATAAAGTTCAAGGCTTTGTTGTTCTTCTCTTTTCCTAATCTATACCTCTCTAGGTTCAAACAAATAGACAATTTGGGCAAGTCCTAAAGTTACACTCCCTTAAGACACGTTTAACATGAAGAGAATACAATACAAGCATTCATATTGGTTTAGAATCACTTTATGCAAACCTTAGTTGATTAATTCACCATGGTTCCCACAATACTAATTGTGGAGGTTTTAGCCTCTCATGGTTGTAAGAGAAGAATTAGAATTCATAGACAAAAATATAATTAAAAACTTACAATCTGATTGAAATAAAATCCACTTGATTAATTGCATAATTGAAAAATGACCAATCCAAGAACAATGAATGAATCTCCAAGAATATTTGAAAACTCAAGAAGAATCTCCAAAGTTTTACTCTCACAAGTGTCAAAAGTTTGACTAAATAGCTCTTCTCTAGGAAAAAAAACCTAGGAAAGTATTTATACAAATAATCAAAAACCTTTCCTAAATTAAACAAAAAACTGTAATAATTATCGCCGCTAGATCCTATGACTCATACCATGAACCTACGAGTCATAGTTTCCACTCGTACAATGCTTAGTAGCCCTAATTTTTGTTAAGTGTTGGGAGTTGGTACAACTCGTACAATTCTCCTACAAGTTGTATATCTCTATTGTGGTCTAAGCCTGTGATTTCTAGCATCCTCTAAATATTTCCTCGAATGTCTTGGTACGATTCATACCTTGCTCTTATGACTTGTTGTTGCCTCTCATACCTTGGGGTCTTCCTTTAAACATTCTTTCTGAAGTTCACCATGGCTCCTTGGTACGGGTCGTAGGTAGTCATCATGAATCGTGGTTTCTACCCGTACCAGGAGAGTAATCAAAGTGCATCCTTCTATATTTTTCCACGACCGCTCTGGTACGGCTCATACAAGGATGCTACGGCTAGTACCAAGAGTCGTACTATGCCTTGATCTTGTACAGGTCTTGAAATTTATCATGGATCAATGTACGGCTCATACTGAGTTTTCTACACTCTTTTTCCCTTCTTTTACAGATTTCAACTCCAACACCTAATTTCCCTAAAAACAAAGCAAAAGTGCATCATATCTATATAAACACACCTAAGAGCATGCATATTTTCTCAGTTTTAAGAATCGAAAGCATTGTAAACCCACAATACATCAATGTGCATTGATTATCGATAGTTGAACAAGGTCACGATCAAGAATAAGTATCCCCTCTCTAGGATTGATGACTTACTTGATCAGTTTCAAGGTGCTAATTTCTTTTCAAAGATAGACCTCGAATTAGGCTATCACATTTAGGGAGAGCGACATTCCAAAGACAGCCTTTCGGACTCGGTATGGTCACTATAAGTTCGTAGTTATGTCTTTTGGACTAACGAATTCTCATGCGGCTTTTATGGGCTTGATGAATAGGGTGTTCAAGAAGTATTTTGATATGTTCATGATTTTTTTCATAGATGATATCCTCATATACTCTCGGAATAAGGAGGAGCATGTCGCTCATTTGGGGATTGCATTGTAGACTCTCAAGGATCGCCAACTATTTGCTAAATTTAGCAAGTCTGAGTTTTTTCTTAACTTAGCAGCATTCACGGGTCGTGTGGTGTCTAGTGAGGGTGTACAGGTGGACTCTCGAAAGATAGAGGCGGTGAATAATTGTCCTAGACCTGTCAATCATACAGATATTAGGAGCTTTTTGGCTTTAGCTAGCTCCTATAGGTGGTTTGTAGAAGAATTTTTATCCATTGCAGCACCGTTAACTAAATCAACCCAGAAGAAGATCAAATTTCAGTGGTCTGATGCTTGTGAGAAGAGTTTTCAAGAGTTAAAGGCTCGACTCATTTCATCCCCTGTATTGACCCTACCAAAGGGAATGGATGTCTTTATTGTGTATTGTGATGCTTCCAATGTTGTTCTTGGTTGTGTCTTGATGCAGTATGGTAAAGTCATCATGTATGCCTCTAGGCAGCTTAAGACTCATGAGAAGAATTATCTGAGGCATGGCCTAGAGTTGGCAGTTGTGGTGTTTTCTTTGAAGATTTGGAGGCACTATTTGTATGGGGTGCATGTGGATGTCTTCAAAGACCACAAGAGCCTTCTGTACGTGTTTACTCAAAAGAACCTGAATTTGCAGAAAAGGAGATAGCTAGAGCTTCTTAAGGACTATGACATGAGTGTCCTTTACCACCCAGGCAAGGCCAATATAGTGGAAGATGCTCCTAGCAAGCTGTCCATGGGGAGTATTTCTCATGTTGAGGATAGGAGAAAGGAGTTGGTGAAGGTTGTCCCTAGGCTTCCTCATTTAGGCGTTCGCCTTATAGATTCATTAGATGGTAGTGTTATTTTACAAAATAGGTCAGAATCTTCATCGATGACGAAGGTTAAAGCAAGGTAAGATGAGGATTCTATCTTAGTGAAGCTAAAGGAATTTGTCCAGAATTAGAAAGCCGAGGTTTCTCCCAAGAGGGAGAAGGTGTACTTTGATATCAAGGCCGATTCTGTGTTCCGGTGGTGGATGACTTGAGAGAGCGGATGTTGAGCAAGGCTCATGGCTCTCAATATTCTATCCATTCAGGTGCCACCAAGATGTACCATGATCTATGGAAAGTCTATTGGTGGAGTAGTATGAAGAAGGACATAGCAGAATTTGTGGCTAAGTGTCTAAACTGCCAATAGGTGAAGGTTTAGCATCAAAGACTGGGAAGTATGCTTCAGGACATCAACATTCCTACTTGGAAGTGGAAAGATATCAATGTGGAATTCATAATAGGGTTGCCTCGTACACACCGGTAGTATGGCTCTATATGGGTGATTGTGGACAGGCTGACCAAATCAGCTCACTTCCTACCTGTCAAAACTACAGATTCAGTTGAGTATTATACTAGATTGTACATTCAAGAGTTTGTTCGGTTGCATGGAGTCCTTTGTCCATCATTTCAGATAGGAGTACTCAGTACCTCTCAGTTTTGGAGATCGTTTCAGAAGGGACATGGTACATAAGTGAAGCTTCGTTTAGCTTTTCACCTATAAATAGATGGTCAGCCCGAGCGAACCATTCAGACTCTTGAGGAAATGTTGAAAGTGTGTGGGATTGATTTCAAGGGTAGTTGGGATGATCACTTGTCTCTCATCGAGTTTGCCTACAATAACAGTTATCACTCCAGCATTCAAATGGCTCCATTTAAAGTTGTTTATGAGTGGAGGTGTAGATCACCTATTGGATGGTTCGAGGTAGGTGAAGCTACATTGATAAGGCCAGATTCAGTGCATGAGGCTCTAGAAAAAGTTTAACTTATTAGAGAAAGGACTAAAAATACCTTAGAGTCATCAGAAATCTTATATGGATGTTAGGAGGAGAGAGCTTGAGTTTGAAGTTGACGATTGGGTGTATCTAAAAGTGTCCCATGAAGGGAGTCATGAGGTTTGGTAAGAAAGGAAAGCTCCTTGTTATGTTGGTCCTTATAGGATTCGGAGGCGAGTTGGCAAGGTAGCATATGAGTTGGAGCTACCAGTAGAGTTAGCTTCGGTGCATCTAGGTTTCCATGTATCTTTGTTGAAGAAGTGCATTGGCGACTCGGCCTTAGTGGTTTCGGTAGAGAGCATTAGGGTGAGAGATAGCCTTACTTATAAGGAGGTTCCAGTTGAGATACTTGATCATCAGGTTCGAAAGTTGAGGAACAAGGAAGTACCTTTAGTGAAAGTTTTGTGGAGAAATTAGCTTGTTGAGGGAGCTATGTGGGAAGCTGAAGCAGATATGATGGCTAGATACCCGCATCTTTTCCCTTCCATATCAGATCCAATAAGAGGTACCAGTTTCCTCCTTAGTACTCTATTTAGTTTTATGTCAAGTTCATGTCTCTCAATTCCTTTTATGTTATATCATGCATATATGTTTCATGAATTCAATTTAGTCATGTATCTCAGTCCGAAATCAGTCATTCCATTAATTTCTCAGTCTATAGCTTTTAGTTCTAAGAGTGCACCTCTTTCCCCATCTTTTTAGCTTATTTAGACTCCATTCGAGGATGAATGTTCCCAAGTGGGAGATAATGTAACACCCGAAAGTTTCTAAAATTAGGCTCGGGATTTGGAATTTGATTAGCAAAAAAATCTACAAAAAAATTTCTCAGAATGACTTGTCGCACTAGTCATAGTTTGAACTCATGGGTCGTAAGAGCACTCGTGGTAAGCAGCAGTTTCTCCTGGTCCAGTGATGACGACTCATGGTACAAGCGGTAGGACGCAATAACGAGTCAAGGTATGAATCGTTGTAGGAAACAATTAGTCATGGTAGGAAGTCAAGCTTTGGGTTTGCTGAGAGAAGGTCTGAGGTCATGGGTCATGGTACGACTCATTGTAGAAAACAATGAGTCATTGTAGGTAGTCATGGGGTGTAAGTGTATAGGATGGGACCTCTAACCATGAGACATGGTATGACTCATTGTAGGAAACAACGAGTTGTGGTAATTCCCCTGGTTGGAGAACCAGAGAACCAGAAATTTTGACTGGAAAATGACAAAAGGAAACCAGGAATCGTGGTCAGGTGGTATGACTCATGTACCTGGCAGTCAGCTTTTTAATTATGTTTTTTCGGGGGTATTTTTATAACTTCTTAAGATTCTATCCTCTAAGTGACTTCGTTTTGGGTTTCTAAAGAGTGTATTAAGGGGATTAACTTAGCCTAAGACCTTATGCTTTCAAAACTACTGTAGATTTTGAATCCTCTCTCAAGATCAAGTCTAGGGTTCTTTATCAAAGCTTTTGCTCTCTTCTTGAGTTTTCAAGACAAGTTAAGGAATTTATTACCCAGGTATTTAGGGCCATGAATGGGGAATTTCTTCCGCGCTCATTCCCATTTCAAGTTGAATTCATGATTTTCACCTCCCATGATCTAAGTTTGGAATTCTAGGGTTCTGTGCAATTATGGTTGAATTTTCTCATATTCCTCTACAAAATCAGTCCTCTCATGATTTAATTTATGTTCCTATGATTATGATTGCATGTTCGTTATCAATTCCCTCGTGAATTTATAAATTTCAAGTCTCAAGTATAATTTTCATGGACTCCTAGGGTTTGACTCAAATTGCACTAAATCCCATAATTCTTTTACGATTTCAAGCCTCTGAAGACTCAAGCTATGAATTATGACTATAATGTATGTTTTCTACTAAAATTCCTCATGAACTCATGAATTACAAGATATCATGATTTTACCCTATCATGCATAATATTTGTATGAAATTCAAGTTATCATGCCTATCGACACTATATTCATAGCTAGTTCACGTATATTAACATGTTATGAATTTCATGATTTAACCTAGCCATGTAAGACCATGTTTCATGATTATGATATGAGAATTATATATATTTTGGGAGTAGTATTTAGCATCGAGTAGACCTGGGTAGGCCTGGGTGCTAGTGTACCCAGATCTAAGAACTACGCGCCAACGTAGACATGGTGGGGTCCTCCACGAGATTTTCTTCCTTGCCCGAATGGTCCACCCATGAGTGATATCACACATTTTTCATGGTTTTACCCCTGGCAAGGTATGAACACCCTCCCGACTAGGGTTTTACAAGTAGGGCTCCATGTATGATCACGTAGTATATGCTGGTTATTAGAATCTCCTGTTGTTCCTTAATTTCTATAATATTATTATGTTCATGTATTATAATGTTATGACTTATGGTATTTTGGCTCAAATATGCTTTACAAGGTTTTACTTACGAAAACAATTATATTCAGCTTTATGTTACAGTTTTGGGAGCCTTTGAGCCTTTATGTTCAGTTTGTGACCAACATCTTATGTTTTATATTATTTTTCATTCATGATCTCTTTATGGATTTTACTATAATATTTTACTTACCTTACATACTCAGTATATTCAAAGTACTGACCGCATACTCTATGTTATATCGCCTCATGATATAGGTTCTGGTGATCCTTCTCAGCCCCGTCATTAGCTCGCTCTTGCTTGGTCTAGCTCTATCCTAGTTTTGGTGAGTCCTCATGATCCAAGGATGTCATTTTTGGTTATATATCTATGTCATGTCTTTCAGTTTCAGACATTAATGAGCTAGTTAGGGGTGTTGTCCCTTCAACTCATCAGATGTTTAGAGGCTTTTTAGACAGCTATGTATAAATGGTTCAGAAATGCTGGTTCATGTATATGCTTACATTGTATGCATTATAGACTACCTCTTATAATAAAATTATGCTTTATTTCTGCTTAGCTATTCTCTTATTCATGTTTTGTATGTGTCATGGGTTAGCTTGGAGTCATTCGTGGTTCTAGGTCCGATATGTGACCTAGGGTCCATGCTCGGGCCATGAAACAGTGTCCTATCCACCATATCAATAGCTCTAGCAGCTCTCCCATCTCAGTCAGGCGCATCTTCTAGTGTAGGTGGTGGCAAGCGCTAGAACAAGTTCTATGCACTTTCATCTAATTAGGAGCAGGAGTGCTCAACAGAGTAGTCACAGGTATGTTAAGAGCTTTTCATGTTGATCCTTTCATGTTGTTAGACCCAATAGTCGTAGTATAAGGTATAATATTTCTTTTATCATTCTAGCATGAAATTTATCCCGTGGATGGTATGAAATGGTTATAAGTATGAAGCCTTCAGTTATTGCTTTACAGGCTAATGAGAAGTCAAGAGTTAGTGATGTTATCCTAGCCTTAAGAAAGGATCCAAGAGCCTTAGAATGATGACTTTAAGCTAAGGGGGAGATGATAAGTTGAAGGGCCATGTCAAATATTGAGTTGTTTCGAGTAGGGGATTCCAAAAATAGTAGCTTGGGGTGTCTATCCTTTCCCAGTCAGATGTTTTCCATTATGTTTCGGTCGTCATTATGCTCTACGCATGCTTATGTTTAGATTCCCAGAATGATAGGTAACCGCTTCAGTCATCAATCCCAATATTACTCCATGACTCCATCAAAAAATCATCTTCATGTCATGAAACTCGTTATGTATGTGAGCTCATGCCTCCTAGTGTGCTCAGCTCTATGAACTTAGTCCTTAGGATATGCTTTATTGGCTCATAAGTTCATGCTACATCATGTATATGCTCAGCTTAGATTTCTTAAATGATTCATGCTTATGCTTTTCATACTCTAAGCCCTATATACATTCACCATAACAGAAATGATGGTTGCAATGGATATGTCTAGGATTGCGGACCTATTCATGCCTTAGATGCTCGGTAGGTAGGAGTTCACTAAGTGTAGTTGTTAGCTATGTCAAGGACTTTGAGGATCTTTGGGATAGTATAGGTCACAGTGGAGCCAAAAGATGATTGTAGTGATAAGCTTGAATGATATGGTGGTATTCAGGGAAGCTGGTGGATATAACAAGGTGTCACGAAAAGTTTCACCCATGAAAGGGGTGAGGAGGTGTGGGTGAGAATGAAAATCTCTTTTATGAGAATGCTCCAGTTGAAATCTTGGACCGACAAGTGTGTAAGTTGGCGGAACCAAGAAAGTTGTTTCAATGAAGGTGTTCCGGAGCTATCAGCGAGTAGAATGGACAACTTGGGAAGCTAGATGCAATTAATTCTTACTCTCGATTAGACAAATTATCATGTCAGCTAATCAACATTTAGAAAATGGTCTCAGGATTTATAACTCTGTCCTTATCAACTCAGTTTCACTTTGAGGAAATAGTTCCTCCTCAGCTCTCTATCCAGTTTCATATCAAGTTTATGTATATTGGTTCCTTTCATGTCTCAGCATGTATGTATGTCTCATGAATTCAGATTAGTATATATATCTCAGTTCAGAGTTAGTCACTCCATTAGTATTCAGTTTATAGCTTTTAGTTTTGGATTGCAGCTCTTTTCCTAGCCATTCAAATTAGTTAGTCTAGATCGAGGAAGAATATTCCCAAGGAGGAGATATTGTAATATCCTGAAAAGTCTCTTAGATCAAACCTGAGACTTATAGTATAAAATAGCAGGAAAATAATACCAGGACCAAACAATGACTATCAGAACTAGTCGTCCAATAGACCAATGGGCAGTTGCTTTGGTCGTTCTTTGGTGTTCCATAGAGCTGTCAAAAATTAGCCTAGTAACCACGAGAGGATTGTACAGACTGTTATTTGATTGTACTGATTGTCGTTTCAATCATGAATTGAGATATTGTAACACCTCAGACATTCGGGTTAAGTTTGAAACCATTCTAGGTTTGTGGAAAGACCCGAGCTCGATGAATTTTATGAAAACTAGGTGTTAAGAATAATTCTTAAGTGTGAGAAGTACTTTGGATACATATTAAAGTCATGAGGAACTTCTAGCACAAAGTTGAGTTGAGAGCCTACATACTGATTGAGTTTTTATATAAGTTCTTACAAGGGTAAAATTCAAATTAACATAGCTCCCATTTTACGAAGTTTTTTTAGGTGATTAAGCTCTTTTAGCCATCTTTTCAATGCATCTAATCTTGCGTCAATCAGAGCTCGGAGTAAAATGTTATGAGCAGTTTAGTGAAACAGCACCAAGCATTGGACGAACTTCAGTATGGGTCATCCTATCAACCAACGACCTATCCATTTGGTCATTGATTCTGCTAGTTTCAAGCTTTATTTCGGTAGTTTGAGGGTATTTTGGGGAACTCCTATTTTATTAACTCCTAAATGACGTCATTTTAGGCTTCCTAAGGCAGATCAAAGACCGTAAGACTTATTTTTCTCTCAAGATCAAGGCTAGGATTCTTCATCAAATTCCTTCAAATCTTTCTTGAGTCTTCAAGGCAGGTCAAGGAACCATCAAATCCAGGTATGTAGGGTCATAAATAGGGGAATTCTTCCACCCTCATTCCTTATTCTATCTCTAACTTATTAATCAAGTCTTCAATCACGTTTTATAAAGATTCTAAGGTTAGACCCAATTCAATGAAATCTTCTATGATCTTTCTAATGGGTTCAATTACCTCATGTTTCAAATTGATGAATTGTAATTATTATGGTAGATTGGACCCTCACATTTCTTATGATTTCATGATTTCAAATTTATGATGATTTTACCCAATTATGCATGATCCTATGATTTCTAAGTTTATGAACCTATGATTTCAAGTCATGATGTATTATCAAAATATGTATCAAATTTTATGAATCTTAAGCTTATGAATTTTATGATTTCAAGTTATTATTTTTTACTCAAGCATATATGATTTTTCATGAAATTCAAGTTCAAGTATCATGGCCAACTCTATAGCATCCTTTTCATTGTTATTTTATGTATGTCAAATACGATTATAATTTCGTGTTTTGGCTAGCCTATGCAAGTTTAAGTATATTTTCACAATGATGACTATGAGTCATGTTCATGTTTTTAGGAGTAGTGTCTAGCACTGAGTAGGCCAAGGGTTATAAAAAACCCCGAGTCTCAGAACTACGTGCCACCATAGGATAGAGATACTCGATATTAGAGAATATCTCCCTTACCTCAATAGGAACATGCAGGGGTCGTTGTTATTGGAGCTTGTCACCCTAAGTCACAAGTGATATCATGATAACGCTCAAACTCGCATTTCCTGGCAAAGTATGAAGTGGACGTTGTCAATAAAGAACCCAACAAAGTGGTTGGGGTTGAACCCGCAGGGAATAAGGTAAGATCTAGAATAATGCTGGTACTTAAACGTGTTGGTATGTTATCTCCAAATTGGGGGGTTTAAAGAAAACAAATAATAAAACAAGATCATAATTGTGGTTGTTATCAAGATATGCAAATAACTAGGGTAAGTGTTCCTCATGGGTTCATAACTAATTCGAGTATACACACATGATCAATCCCAATGCTTATTTGTATAACTAATAACTAGGATTTATCCAAACGACTGGTTCATCTCTATTAGATGACTATACTCAATCACCGGGTTAGGTCTCATGAGCGATTTATAACCGTTATCAATATGTTCAAAATTAACTTTCCTGCTGTCGCAGCTCAATTCATACAATGATCATAAAAATCAAGGCTTTGTTGTAATTCTTTTTTCCTAATCTCTACTTCTCTAGATTCAAGGAAGTAAAGAATTCATGCAAGTCATAATGTTGCACACCATTAAGAAACATTTAAAGATGAAGAGAATATAATACAGGCATTTAGCATTGGTTTTGAATTACTTTGTGTAACCCTATTTCGTTAATCCACCATGGTTCCCATAATCCGAGTCGTAGAGATTTTAGGCTTCCATGATTGAAAGATTTTAATTAGCATTCATAGACGAATTCATAATTAAATACTTACAATAGTAATTGAAAATAAACCTACTTTGAATATTAATGAACAAAATCAAGAACAATTGATAAAACCAAGTGTTGATTCTAAGAGTTGATTTCCAAAATTTGATAATAAATGACAAACAACACTTCTCTCAATGTAATCACACATCTACTGCCCTCTCTCTATGTTGTTCTTCTAAAACAAAACATAAAAAATATTTTTACAGACATCAAAAACCTTTTCCTAAGCTTACATGGAAATTTCCATATCTAGCGCCGATTTGACTTACGACTGATTATACGACCCGTAATAGGATTGTACAGGTCGTACCTACCTCTCGTACATCTCTTGGATGATGCATATTTTCCTAAGTGTTGGCAACTGGTATGACTCATACCATGGTCCTACGAGTCATACAATCCATCTGTGGCTTGCCTTTGAGAACTTTGACATCTTCTGAAGTTTTCTACGAGTATTGTGGTACGCCTCGTACCTTCCTCCTATGACTCATAACTGCTTGTTGCATCTGGAGTTATGCAAAGTCTTTAAGAATCACTCAAGCTCCTCACGGCTCATGGTACGAGTCGTAAGTAGATGTTATGATCTGTGGGTTCCACCCATACCAAGAGACTGCTTTGTGCAAATTTTCTCTGAAGATTTCGAAGACTCCGGTTACGACTCATACCATATTTGTATGGCTCGTACTAAGATTCATACTTTTCCGTTTCCTTGTTTTAGCCTTCTAAGTTTTTACACGAGTCTCAGTATGACCCGTACAATCAAGGTACAACCCGTACTGAGATTGGTACTTGGCTGATTTTCTACACTTTTATGCATCTTTTGCACATTTTTGTCCAACACCTATTTACCATAAAAAAAAAAAAAGTAAAAGCACCTCATATCCGTATAACCATATCTAAGTACATGTTTTTTTCTCAATTTTATGCATCGAAAGTGTTGTAAACTCACAACACATCATATCACGCCTTAATCGGTCCTTGCATTAGCTTGAGAGAGATAGTTGGGGAATCATGTAATATCTATCATGATGGTGT
>JACEIK010008025.1:13549-28884 GCA_018107945.1 Datura stramonium
CTTACATATTCTATAAATTCAAAGTACTAACCGCATACTCTATTTTATATCATTTCATGATATAGGTTCGAGCATCCAATCTCAGCCTTGTCGTTAGTCCCTCTCCTGCAGCAGTCTAGCTCAGTCCCCTTTTTGGGTGAGTCCTCTTCATGCGAGGATATTCAATAGTTTTATGTTTTTTGTCTTTGTCTATGTCTATTCAGTTTCAGACTTAGCGAGCTATTTGGGGTTGCTATCCCATCAGCTCATATTATGGATAGAGGCTTTCAGACAGTATGTTAAATGACTCAGCATTGAAGACTTATTTTCTTTGGTTATGCTTTATGATGTAGTCTAGACTTTTTCTTATGTTACTTATGTTCCTTACTTTCCACTTTAGATATGCTCTTAATCATGCTATGTAGGTGTCATGGGTTATCTTAAAGTCATTCGTGGCTTTAGGTCCCATGTCTTGATCTGGGGTCCACGCTCGAGTTGTGACACCTCCAGTTGTTAGCAGAGCATTTGTGATGAAATTCTTCAAAATTTAGAGAACACTTATTTAAACCATAAAGTTAGGTGAAGTAAATGATGGTATAGAGAGAGAGGTAAGATTTAACCATTTGATTTGTGAAGAAGAGGCCATGAGGGGTCGAATGATGCCTTTAGTCAAAAAGAGTGTCCTTCTCGACGCAATGGTATTCCATCGAGACTTATGTACCAGCTCTCAAAGAAAAGGTTTAGTTTAGGAAGGGGGTGTTATTTTTTTGTTGATAAAGAACTCAACCTGGTAGCTATATCATCCTTCATTCTTTTGAAAGCATATTCTCTATGCTATATTATTTCATGATATAGGCTTAGGTACTCGACTCAACATCGCAGCTAGACTCCCTTCGGCAATATCCAGCAGCAGTCAGTAGTGAATCCTCATCTTCCAAGGATTGGAGCTCTTTACTTTTTATTCAGTTGTCTTATTTTAATCACAGATTTTGGAGTTAGCTGGGGACTTGTCCCAGCAGCTCATTAGTAGTAGAGGCTTTTAGACAGAGTATTAGTGTTTCAACTTATGATTCAGTAGTTATTTATGAAATGTTCTATAATTAAGTTAGCTTCTGTACAATTTTCTATGTAATTCAGATCATGTTATTAATATATTATGCCATGGGTTAGCTTGGGGCCACTTGTGGCTCTAGGCACTATGTCGCATTCAGGATGTAGACTCACGTCATGATAGATTACTATTGGGAATCATACTTGCTAGAAGAAAAAGAAAAACAAACATCTTTGGTCCTTACATTACCAAGGCTTCATCAAAACTTTGCTAAATATGGCTAGGATTTCACTGGAGTGGGGAAATGGGAGAAGAGAATAAGGGTTTCTGGTGTCCTTTGAAGTGAGAACAAAAAGGGATTATTTTTCCCCCTTTTAGGATTAAGTTGGTTCGGGTCAAGGATTTGTTCGGTTGGGTAGGAAGAGGATTTTAGGCTCAAATTGATTGAAAATAGGCTTAAAAGGGATGATCTTTAGAATTTACAATGTCACCAAATTTGTATTCAGATTGTAGTGAGGTATCAAGTTTTTGCACCGATTGATCCTATTTTGGAGTGGTCTTTAATTTTTTTTTCCTTTAATGTTTTAAGTAATAAAAATGGGACAAAAAAAACCCTGATATTTTTAAAAAAATCTCAAAACAAATAAAATTCATAAGGCATAGGTTAGCCCTAGAAGGAAAAAGTTCAATTGCATGATATTTTGCCCATAGGCACAACTTCCCTACAAAACTTGTGGCCCAAGGCATAATTTCATGTTGTTGAACTTGTGATTATGAGAAGAAGTTCATGCAATTAAAAATCTACCCCTTAGACACAATTTCAATTGTATGAACTTTTGCTCCTTATGCATAATTTCAATTGCTTGAACTTCTGCCTGATGTTAGGCATATTTTTATTCCCATTTGCCATGTTTTTACCCATATTTAGCCTTGTTTTGAGTTCATAATCTTATGAATTGTATAAATTCATTTTTTAGTGTGTATTATGAGCTAACAAATTATTCTAGATGTTTTGAGCAGGAAACCAAGGAAAAAGGACCCAAAAATGACCCGAGGTGTAAGAAAGAAGAGTTCGCGAAAGTCGACGTGGGGCTATGGCTAGCGTGGTGTGCCAACACTTGTGGTTCAGAGAAATTTGTACCAAAATTAGTGTTATGGATGGCATGGGGAACCAAATCCCTAGTTTCGGAGATGAAAATTTTACTAATACTTTGGCAAGATGGATGGCGCGGAGCCCCAGAAGCATTCCAGACTTTGGAAATTCTTCTAACAATCTGGTGCTATAGATGGAGTGGGGCACTAGGCGGGTCCTAAATTTTAGAAATTTGACTAACACTCTGGATTTACAGATGGAATAGGGAACCAGAGGTGTTTAGAAGTGCAGAAATTCCGCTAACTCCTTGGTGCTATGGATAGAGTGGGGCGCCTGAAGTATAAATTGACCCAGACTTGGGGCTATGGAGGGAGGGCATGCCAGACCACATCCTAGATGTATTTTTCTGATTTTAAAGCTAAATACTCGAGAAAAAAAGCATCATTTGAAGGCTAACCTATAAATACAACATCTAGGGCATTTTTAGCATATCATACATTATTTTGTTTTATTGCAGAGAGATTGTAATGTAGATTTTGGAGGAGAGACAAGTTCCTACTTAGGTTTCTTTTTTTATTTATCGTTTTACTTTGAATGATGATTTCTATGTTTTTCCGCTTGAACATGAGTGGTTAAACGCTCATTCTACGGTTTTGGCCATAGTTGATGGTTGAAGTTCGATAGACAAATTAATGCTAGTTTTGATTCTTCATAAAATGTTATTTATATTTATTTGTTTTAATTGCTTATTTGCTAGACTGATCACCTTGTGAATAAATCAGTTGGCTTTTAGTTGTACTCGGGAGAGAGAATTGAAAGGGTTAAAAGTAAATGTAAAATGAGAATTCGAATATCCTTTGGCCTATTGGTTGAAGGTTAGAAGTTGTTGATAAGGATAGGGCCTTCAACCCTATTTAGCTAATTTACAAGTCAGAATAACCGTTGTTTCATGTTTATTCTACAACCATAGGGATATAGGCGTTAGGGTTCATGAGATAGTTCTTGGATACACGGGAGAGTGGTAAGAAATGGGATAGTAACTTGCAACTAGCAACCTTAGGAAGAATTAATCTAGCGTAATCACATCTTGAAAACTCAACCTGAAGTGAAAGTGCCATTTTTCTAGAGTTTCATCATCATTATAAGTACAAACAAGTTTGCAACAATCTTAGTTCTTTAGCTAATTTTACTTTTCAACTTTATTAGTTTAATCTTCAAACTATTCTCCATTTACATCTGTGTTTGTTAGGATAGAGAAATAAAGAAGTAACCTTAAACAATTGATCTGACAAGTCTCTAAGGGATCGGTAATAAGGACTTCACCGTACTATATTACTTGACGACCACATGCACTTGGATGTCATCAAGTTTTTTGCACCATTTCCGGGGAGTTGAAGATTGATTGATCATTTGTAGGTTAGGATTTTTATTCCGCTATTATGTATTTTACTTTTTTGTTTGTGTTTGTGAAGTTTACCAGTGTTGTATGCTCAGTGTATGCCAAATACGAGAACTCAAGAACCACTTTTGGATTCTTTTGATCCTTAAATTGTGAGAACCTTTTTAAGTTTAACAATAGTGAATAATGAGCAAGCGCAGGGAAACAACTAGGAGAGGGTTCTAGTGTTCAATTTTGCTAGGCTGAACATGAATAGTGCTTCTAAAGTGATCATCAAGATGGCCATCACTGGGAACTTCAAGTTTAAGGAAGGGATCGTGCGGTTGGTCCGAAACACTTGCTAATATCAGGGCAAGCCGCACAAGGATCCTCATAGGCATCTGATGACGTTCATGGAGCTGAGTGAGAACTTTCACTATCAGAACGTGTCAGATGAGTATTTTAAGCTCACATTGTTTCCGTTCTCGTTGATTAATAAGGCCAAGGAGTGGCTTCAAAATGAGCCAGCAGGTTCCATCACTATTTGGGAGTTTCTTTCCAACAAGTTCATCAACAGTCTTCTCTTCAAGAAGGACAAAAGAGTTAAGAGGGAAGATCTCTAGCTTTGTGCAAAGAGATGGTGAAACCTTGGCTCATGTTTGGGAATGATACAAGGGATACTTGAGAAATTGCTTGCACCACATGCAACCGAAGGAGATTATAGGGCACAACTTTATAGAAATGCTAAAGCTGGAGTCAAAAATCTTGCTTGATGCTACCACAAAGGGAAAAATTTTGTCCAGGATCTATGATGAGATAGAAGCTCTTTTAAACCTCATGTTAGTAGGGAGTCAAGACTATGAGGACTGTGGTAGAGAATTCACAACAACCAAGGTGCCAGGAAAGCTCAAAGTAGATGGTGTGGCAGCAATTCGAGAAGATATCAGTCAGCTTGTAAATGTGATTAGCAAGCTTGTGACCACACCAATAGGAAGTCAGGTTCAGCAGGTCCAGCAGGTTAAGACTCCACCACTATTATGTAAGGTGTATGGAGAAGCCACGCTTATTCAGGTTGTCCACTAAACCCAGAGTATGTATATTTCTGTAGGATAATAAGGTCGTGGTAGAGGTTTTGTAGGTAACAACTATAACCAGGGGTACAGGAATGCGGCCAATCCCTCATGGGGAGTGAATTAGAATTTCCAAAGGCCCCAAAACACCTATCCAAGGCCTCAAGGCCAGCAGCCTGGCAGTTCACTTGAGGAGATAATGAAGCAGTGGATGGTTCACTAGACTCAGGCGGTTAATGAGATACCGAAGTCCATCCATGAGCTAGAGAGGCATATGGGGCAATTGGCCCTTCAGCAAACCAACAAACCACAAGGGGCACTTCTAAATAACACTGAGAAGAACCCCAAGGAAAATATGAGCGCAAACTCTTTGCACAGTGGTAAAGAGTTGGGTGAGGTGATCCCTAAAGAAAAGAAAGCTGATGATGAGAAGGTTGTGATGTCTATACAGGAGGTTGGTGAATCAAGTAATTTAAAGACGAAGTTGGTAGAAACCAGACCACCCCCTCCATTCCCACAAAGGTTTAAGAAGCGGAAGGAGGACTCAGCCTGCCAGAAATTTATTTATTTGTTGAAACAGTTACATATTAACTTACCATTGGTGGAGATTTTGCAGGAAGATCTGAAATATGCCAAGTATCTAAAGAACATTGTGGTTAATAAGAGGAGGCTAACAGAATTTGAGACTGTGGCTCTCAAGGAAGAGTGCAGTTTTGGGGTGCAGAACAAAATTCCTAAGAAGATGAAAGACCCCGGAAGCTTCACCCTTCTAGTGGTGATTGGAAATAGAGAAGTAGGTTCAGCATTATGTGACTTGGGTGCAAGCATTAATGTGATGTCTGCATCCTTGTTTAGAACCTTGGGCTTAGGTGAACCACGTCCAGTCACAGTCATATTGCAGCACGCCGACAGGTCTCTTGCTTATCCTGACGGAATCATAGAGGATGTCTTGATTAACCTTGGACCTTTCATCTTACCGGTGGACTTCATAATCCTAGAATACGAAGTAGATGCAGCAGTTCCCCTCATTTTGAGGAGAGGATTCTTAGCTACCATCGACACTGTTATAAAGGTGAAGTTGGGTAAAATATCGATAATAGTGGATGGTCAAGAGGTAATTTTCAATGTGATCAGGGAGGCAAGATTTCCACCCATTATGAGGAGCTTAAGGACATTACGGAAGTAGAGCTAGAAATGTCTACTAAGGCCTTAGAGCAGTATTTTATCACAAGAAGATCCACTTGCGAGAGCATTTGTATATGAGAAAGACCAGGGTGATAGCTTAGAGAAGATTAAACTCTTAGCAGTCTTGGATGCCACTAGCGCTCATGTTAGCATAGAGGGTCCTATGGAGAAACTTAAAAAACATTTGACTTGGGAAAGGCCGAAGCCATCCATTAAAAAAGTGTCAGTTCTTGAATTAAAACCTTTACCTGTGCATTTGAAATATGTTTTCCTACTACCTATGATAATATATGCTTTGTTGTCTGATAAATAGGTTGACAGGTTGATGGAAGTGCTAAGAAATCGTGTGACGACGCTTGGGTGGACAATAGCTGATATAAAAGGGATAAGCAGTTCCTTTTGCATGCATAAGATACTGCTAGAAGAGGGGGCCAAACCCAGTGTTGAACTGTCATGACCCGAGATGAGACCCCAGATCGAGATACGGGATCTAGAACTACGAGTGGCTCTAAAGAGCATAAATTAGCGAAAATTGATAAATTGAACATGAATAAGCGGAAGTTTACACACGTAATAATCATAAACTGAGTCAACACTGAAAAGCTAAGTTTCTACACATTGTCTGAAAAGCCTCTAACATAACTTATGAGCTGATGGGAGAACATCCCCAACTAGCTTGACAAAAGTCTGTAACTGAAATAACAAAATAACAAGCTAAACTGAGTATCCTTGTAAGATGAGGACTCAACAACACTGGCTAGTAAAACTGGTACGGAAGCAGGACTAATGGCGCGGTTGTGTCTGATCTCTCGGACCTGTATCATGAAACGATACAGCATAGAGTATGTAGTTAGTACTTTGAATTTACTGTATGCAAGGTAAATAAAACGAACTAGTAAAATACACAAGAGTTCATAAGTGTAGGACATTTCAAACATGAAGTAATAATCATAGCTTAAACGTGAGGGCTCAAGGTTTTCAAAACCATTCATAAACTAGTCATAATAGTAATCATAAGAGAAACCTTATAAAAACATAACTTGAGCCAAAGCATTGTAATCATGAATATGCATAAAACATAAGGAATAATGGGAGGACTCGTCTTAACTGACACCATGATGATAGAGCTTACATGATGCCCCAACTATTCGCTCTAGTGGGCAAAGCCGTCCCAGGCTTGCCAGGCAAGGGACATACATAGCGTGATATCACTAATGGAACCAACATAGACTCCAGGGACCCACCTAGAATCAATGAATAAAATCCTGCGTTGGCGCTAATTCTGGGACCATGGAGTTTATCACGCTGGGCCTACTCGATTCTAGACACTACTCCCAAAAATATGCACATGGAGACTCATATACTAATCGTGAAATCATACATGAAATTCATGGCTATTTACTCATAACATACTTGATCATACTTGAAATACATGATTAGTCATGAAAGAAGGGCCCGTGAGTCGGTCAAAATCATAAACTCATAAATCATGAAGAACATACATGCTTGAGAAACCATCATACTTGAGATTCATAAATTCATGAAGAGTACTTGTAGAAACTCATATCATAAACCATAAATCATAAATTAGGGCTTATGAGAATCAACATCATAATAAAATCATAAACTTAACTTTTCATGAAGCTTACATAATTGGACATGATTTTCTAAAATTTGAAATCATAAATTATTAATCAAAAACAAATATGCAATCTTCCCATAGATCTTAAAATATACTTTGAAACATGAAAGAAATTAACCCATAAATAAATCATCTAGAATTTCATGAAAGTTGGGATAAAACTCCAATAGGATCACACTTGAATCAACACTTGAATTCATGAGTTTGAGGAGAAATTTGGGCATGAGAGTGAAAGGAAACTCTTATTCATGACCCTACATATCTGGGTACACTGATTCTTATCTTGACTTGGAAAGCCCAAGAGATTTGGAGGAGAATTATAGGGCTGCTAAGCTTAATCTTCAATGGAACCCTAAACTTGCATGTATGGGAGTTGAATGAATTAGAATAGGTTAAAATCCCCTAATATACTCCTTTCAGGGCTTAAAACGGTGTTGTTTAGGGTTTAGGAGCTTAGGATTTATGAAAATACCCTTAATGAATTCGCAGGAAAAACTGATCTGCCAGCTGACACTAATTGTACCACAAGTCGCACAATCCTCTTACGACTCGTGGTATCCTCCCTTACTGACCAGGTCCAAAACCTCCAACCCTCTAATATTTTCACGAATCATACTATGACCATAACATAGTTCCACGAATCATACAATCACTCATACCATCAATCACTAGATAGCTTCAAAAACTTGCTACGACTCCTAATCACGGGTCGTACCTACATACTATACTCGTAGTGGGGACTCGTGGTCTGGGTAACAAAAATCTCTAACCTGATCCATGAGTCTTCCTACGATCCGTACTACCAACTTATGACTCATAGATTGAGTCGTACTGAAGCAAAAAATGTAGATTTTCTGCTGAACTCATTTCCAATCCTCTCGTATGGTCTTAGGAACCTTCGGGGTACTACAATATCCCCCTTGGGAATATTCATCCTTGAATGTAGACTGAACATAATGAAAAATTGGGGAAGGAAACTAAATTCTCAAATACTGAATATCCAAAGTTGAAAACTAATGGAGTGACTGACTCTGAATTGATATACATGACTGAACTAAATTCATGAATCACACATACATGTACTGACATAAAAAAAGTGAGAGACATGAACTAAACATGAAACTGAATAGAGTATTAGAGAGGAAACTAATACTTCATACTAGAACTGAGTCGGAAGGGAATAAATGTAGGTATCTAGCCATCATATCTGTTTTGGCATCCCATATAGCTCCTTCAACAAGATGATTCCTCCACAAGACTTTCATCGAAACTACTTCTTTATTCCTCATCTTCTAAACCTGACGATCAAGGATTTCAACTGGTACCTCCTCATAGCTAAGGTTATCCTTCTCACCTACGTTCTCCACTGGGACAACCAAAGTCAGATCACCAATGCACTTCTTTAACAATGATACATGGAAAACTGAATGTACCAAAGCCAACTCCACTAGTAGCTCCAATGCATAGGCCACATTGCCAACACGTCTCACAATCCTGTAGGGACCAATATATCAGGGACTAAGCTTTTCTTTCTTTCCAAATTCATCACTCCCTTCATGGGAGACACATTCAAAAATACCCAATCATCAACTTCACACTCCAGTTCACTCCTCACATTAGCATAGGACTTTTGATGATTTTGAGCCATTTTCAACCTTTTCTATATAAGCTGAAATGAATCTGTCCCAATCAATATAGCCTCCAGTACCTCAAATCAACCAATAGGTGATCTACATCTCCGCCCATAAAGAGACTCAAATAGAGCCATCTGAATACTAGAGTGGTAGCTATTGTTGTAGGCAAACTCGATAAGAGGTAAATGATCATGCCAACTACCTTTGAAGTAAATCACATATGCTCTCCTCATATCCTCAAGAGTTTTAATGGTCCTCTCAGCCTAACCATTCATTTGTGGGTGAAAAGTTGTGCTAATCTTGACCTGAGTGTCGAGTCCCTTCTGAAACGATCTCCAAAATTGCAAGGTGAACTGAGTACCTCTGCCTGAAATGATGGACAGGGTAACTTCATGCAACCTAAATAACTCCCGAATTTACTATTTAGAATAATACTCCACTAATTTGGTAGTCTTGACTGGTAGAAAATGGGTTGCTTTAGTCAACCTGTCTGCAACCACCCATATAGAGTCATATTGTCGACGTGTGCAAGGTAACCCTGTAATGAAATCCATATTGATCTCTTTCCACTTCCAAGTGGGGATACTAATGTATTATAGCACACCTCCTGATCTTTGATGCTCTACCTTCACTTGTTGACAATTTGGACACTTAGCTACAAACTCCGCTATGTCCTTCTTCATGCCATTCCACCAATAGACTTTCCGTAGGTCACGGTACATATTGGTGTCACTAGGATGCATAGAATATCGCAAACCATGAGCTTCACACAACATCCTTTCTCTCAATTCATCGACATCAAGAACACATAAACGAACTTGATATCGAAGGACACCATCTCCCCCTTAGGCGAAGACCTCTACCTTCTGATTCTGGACCGCTTCCTTCAACTTTACCAAAATAGGATCCTCGTATTTCCTAGCCTTAACCTCAGTCACCAAAGAAGATTTTGAACCATTTTGAACAATGACACCACGATCCGTCTAATCAACAAGGCAAACTCCTAGTCGTGCAAGCCGATGCACATCCTTCACCAACTCTTTCTTTCCATCTTCCACATGAGAAATACTATCCATGGAAAACCTACTAAAGGAATTCGCCACTATATTGGCCTTTCTCATATGATAAAGGGCACTCATGTCATAGTCCTTGAGCAGCTCTAACCATCTCCTTTGCCGAAAATTCAAATCGTTCTGGCTGAATACATATTGTAGGCTCTTGTGGTCCATAAACACATCCACATGGACCCCATACAAATAGTGCCTCCAAATCTTCAATGTGAACACCACCACTGCCAACTCTAGGTCATGCATCGGGTAGTTCTTCTCATGAGTCTTAAGTTGTCTAGATGCATACGCAATGACCTTACCATGCTGCATAAACACACACCCAAGACCAACCTTGTAGGCATCACAATACACAATGAATCCATCTGTACCTCAGGTAGGGTCCATACTAGTGTTGAAGTGAGTCGATTCTTTAACTCCTAAAAACTCTTCTCACAAACATCCGACCATTGAAACTTGACTTTCTTTTGGGTCAACTTAGTCAACGGTGTCGCAATGGAAGAAAATTCTTCAACAAACCTCCTGTAATAGCCATATAAACCCAAGAAACTCCCTATATCCGATGGACTAACTGGTCTAGGCCAATTCTATACAGCTTCTATCTTTTGAGAGTCCACCTGCATGCCATCACTTGACACCATATGGCCCAAAAATGCTACTGAATCCAACCAAAACTCACACGTGCTTAATTTAGCAAACAACTGGCGATCCTTGAGAGTCTGTAACACAATCCTCAAATGAATAGCATGCTCATCCTCACTCCGAGAGTATATGAGGATGTCTTCTATGAAGACAATCGTGAACATGTACAAATATGGGTTGAACACCTTGTTCATCAAATCCATAAAAGCTGCAGGAGCATTCGCTAGTCCAAAAGACATAACTATAAACTCATAGTAACCATAATGAGTCCTGAAAGCTATCTTCGAAATGTCACTCTCCCTAGCTCTAAGATGGTGATAGCCGGGCCTGAGATCTATCTTTGAGAAGTACTTAGCACCATTAAGTTGGTCAAACAAATCATCAATTCTGGGAAGGGGATACTTGTTCTTAATGTTGAACTACCTAATAGTCAATGCACATACGAAGAGAACCATCCTTCTTTCGAACAAAGAGGACTGGTGCACCCCACAGGGACTTTCTAAGTCTAATGAGTCCTTTATCTAAAAGATCCTTCAACTGCTTCTTCAGCTCAGCTGGAGACATTATTTATGTTGGAATTGATATAGGTTTGGGAAGAAGGTTAGTAACAAAGTCAATCTCCATCTTGGGAGGGACTCCCGATAGATCATCTAGGAAGACCTCCAAATACTCACATGCTATAGGAAGGTTAACTCGAACTAGATGGTAAACACAACCCTTCGAAATCATCTTTCTGGCCTAAGGTAGGAAACAAAGCGACCTACAAGAACAGTTGAACTACCTTGCATACTAGGACTGGCTCATCTAGAAATCAAAACTCTCTACCATACGAGTTCTATAATTCACTGAGGCACAACATACATGCATCCAATCCATACCAAAGATAACATCAAAATCAGTCATATCTAACTCTACTAGATCGGCAGATATGACTTTCTGAAGGACTATGACAAGGCAATTTTTGTATACCCGTCGAGTTATAACTGAGTTATCGACTGGAGTAGAGACTGAAAAGTGCTCTAATAGGTTTTCGAGTCTAACTCCAAAACTAATAGAAACATAAGGAGTCACAAAATATAAAGTATCCCCTGGATATAACAATGCATACATATCAAGATGAAATACTCGCAACATAACAGTGACTACATCTGGAGAGACCTCCCGCTCCTGACGTGATGAGAAGGCATAAAACCTATTCTGATGTTGTCTACCACCTAAACTAGTGGATGCACCCTATTGAGAAGGACGTGCTATTGGAGTTGTTGCTGAGCTAGTATTCTGGCATTGACTCTACTATCACACTGTCTAGCCAAAGGACACTCCCTGTGCATGTGCCTGGGTTTCCCACACCAAGAAAACATCTTATCCGACTAGGCACTCTCCTATATGGTTCTTACCATATTTTATACAAACTTGAAAGGTGAAATCTACCGATATGTCCCTCTGTCCCCTCGAACCGATGTCCTACTCCTTCGATCACCCCGCGGTCTGGACGAGACACTAGCTGATGACAGCGCCAAGGTCGATAACCTCTGGTGGGACTACTGACGATGTCCGCCACTGGACCTCTACTGGGAGAATCCAAAGCTGCATGTCCTAGCCCTATTGGCCTCCCTCTCCTTTTCCCTCATCTGATTCGCCTCAATCTGTTGGACGCATATCACAAATTTAGATAAATCAAGATCACTATTCAACATTGTTGTCCTACATTCCTTAACCAATGCATCTGACACCCCATACACAAATCTGTTCATATGAGTGATAACGCTCAAACTGACACCTCATGTTGAAGTATGAAGTGGACGTTGTCAATAAAGAACCCAAAAAAGAGGTTGGGGTCGAACCCACAGGAAACATGAAAGATCTAGACTAATGTCGATAAGTGAACTTGTTGGTTAGTTACTACAATTTTGGGGTTTTAAGAAAACAATAATTAAAACAAGGATTGAAATTATGATTTAAATCAAGATTTAAGAATATATAGGGTTTGTATTCCCATGGGTTCATAACTACTTTAGGTATACACACGTGATCAATACCAATGCTTAATGTAGAACTGATAGTTAGGGTTCATCGAAACGACTGGTTCATCCCTATTGGATGACTATACTCAATCACCAGGTAGGTTTCATGAGTGTTTCCAAACTATCCATTATCAATAAGTTCCAAATTTAACTATCCTACGACCACAACTCAATTTAATACAATGATCATCAAGATCAAGGCTTTGTGGTAATTCTCTTTTCCCAATCTCTATCTCTCTAGGCTCAGGCATGTCATTACATTGTACACCATTAAGAAACGTTTAAGCATGAAGAAAATATAATACAAGTGTTTTGCATTAATATTGAATCAGTTTTTTGTATCCCTAGCTCGTTAATCCACCATGGTTCCCACAACCGTAGCTATGGAGGTTTTAGCCGCTCATAGTTGCAAGGTTGTGATATGCATTCATAATTAAACACATAATTCAATACTTACAATCATAGATGAGAGAAAAGCTACTTTGATTATGTCAGAAAAACCTCAAGAACAATTGATAAAGATCAAGAAAGAACCCAAGAAAAGGTTGATCACAAGTTAATCAACTCAATTTAATGTTTTCCCCTCGAATCTCTATTGATTTCATGACTCTCTCACTTCTCTCTAATTTTCCCTGTGATTCTCTACTGAAAATAAAACATAAAAGGTATATATATAGTCATAAGAATCCTTTTCCAAAGCTAACAAGGTAATTTTCCATAACTGGAGCCGCCTGAGCCACGACTGATCATACGACTCATAGCAGGATTGTAGGGGTCATACCTGCTATCAGTAAGTCCTTGGCTTGCTAAAATTTTGGCTAATTGTTGGGAACTGGTATGATTCGTACATGCTTCCTACAAGTCGTGATTTGCTTCCGTTGTCTGGTTCTGAGAACTCTGACTTTTTCTGAAATTATTCACGAGTGTTGTGGTACGACTTGTACCTCCCAGCCATGACTCATACTATCTGAAGTTCTACTAAGCACTGAAAATCCTCTGAAGATCACCACTGCTCCTTGTATGATTCGTACATTGTTTCCGTGATTCGTAGTTTTATTCATATCAGGAGTCTGCCTCTATGCAATTTCTTCTGAATATTTCCACGACTCAAGTTACGGCTCATACTGAGAGTCGTAGATTACATTCTTCCTAGTTCATCCATCTGAAACTGTTCAGGGAGCCATACTGAAACTGACACTTTAGCTCATTTTCTGCACTTTCAGGCTTCTTTTGCACATTCTTTCTCCAACACTTATTTCTCCTTTACTCAAAGAAAAAGTACCTTATATCCATATAAACACACCTAAGTTCATGCTATTTTCTTAGTTTTGAGCGTAAAAAATGTTGTAAACTCACAGCACATCAACACCCTCAACTTAAATACTTTTGCATGTCCTCAGGCAAAGAAAAGAAAAAAAACTAAACATGACGCTCAACTAGAAAATAAACCTAGGATATTGCAGCCAATACCAAACATAATTTGCACTATAAATCCAACAACTTTTGACCCTTCTTCCATGAACCAATATTAGCTAATGTACTACAATCAATCACAAAACATGATAAGCAGGGATCAAGACATGTCATCTAGCTATTAACAAGCAATCGAGTAATCACCAATGCTTTTCACACAGATCACTGGTAAAATTAAACATAGACCATGTACCCTCACAGCAAATAAAGTCCCCACTCACAGATATAATAACGAATATGTCATGGGACTGAACAAGCAAGACTCTCACTCTCATGAAGAAGTTTCAAACACTGTGTATTAGATACCATAGGCTTGCCCTTATTTTCTCTACTTTGGTCTGTCAGATGGTTAGATTAGGATTACTATAGGACTTGAATCAGCTTGTAATGTAGACTTTAGGGCTAGACATGATAAATATAGGATCTTTTTAAGTGACTAATCCTTCCTTGGCACTACATACATTGGCTTCATCATTCACCTATTTCACCTTTTTTTGCTTTTCCTTCCTTTTCCTCCCTTTTCACCTCTTTTGTGTGCATTTGTATGAGTGTGGTGTGTTTTCAACATTTTCAAGCATTATTTTTCTTTTTTAATTTTCTTTGTCAATTTTTTTGTTCTCCTTATTTTTCTTTTTTTTCATTTGTTACACCACACCTTTTTTTCACCTTTTCTCTTTTCTCTCCCTTTTTATCATTCTCACTATTTATGCACCCCTACTCTAGTCACCCTCAACTTAGGAATTTTGCATATGTTAAGGTTCACAATGTCCAAGGAGGGACCAGGGCCAAAATAGGTTCATTATAAAAAAATGGGCACGGTTCATCGGTTAATCAAAAGAAAAATGGTTTATTAAATGCTCAAAATTGGTATCAAGGGAATCATATGATTTTGGTAGGGTAATTTAGGATAAAGTGGGCTCCAAAAAAATAGCCTATGATCATATCCTAACCAACTATCCTTAACCTATGCAAAGACCAATCAGGCAAGTTCTAGATCTTCAACACCAGCACTGAACTGAATGTCAAACCTCAATCACTCATGGAACATGACTTATATTCACTTTACCTGTATTCTTTATGCATGGATTAATAAGACT
>JACEIK010008025.1:43508-60170 GCA_018107945.1 Datura stramonium
GACTCATCAATGCTCCTCCTGCTACTATGTCTGCTACAGCTTTTGTATTATTGTTCAAAGACCTATAGAAAATTCCAAACAAATTTTCATTTGGAATTTTATGGTTTGGGTACTTTGTCAATTCTTCTTGAACCTCAACCAGGTTTCATGGAATTCCTTAGAGTGGGGAAAGAATCTCTCTAAGAAGGCTTACTTGAGTTTTGGAGAGGGGAAAGAATCTCTCTAAGAAGGCTTGCTTGAGTTCTCTCCAATTGGTTATGGAGTCGTTAGGCAACTCTGATAACCATAAAGTGGCTTCCTCTGACAGATGAAAGGGGAAAATTCTGAGTTTGATGGCATCTTGACTAACTCCAGGCAACCTGTACACCTTTCATATTCCACAAAGTTCATCAGGTGCAGGTTGGCATCATCCGTTGTGTGACCACTGAACACACCTTTCATGTTTAACAATTGAATCATGGTGCTTGTGATGTCAAATGTGGCCTTAGTGGGCAGTGGTGGTAGTACAATTTCTCCAGTTGACCCAACTTCATTAATGTCCGGGTCTTCATCATTGAAGAACTAAGGGGCAAATCTATGACCTCTGTTGCCCCGCCCATGTCGACAAGCATTAACAACCTCGTCTCTAGCATCCTCCGCATCCTAAAGTGCATCTTGTTGAGGTAGCTG
The DNA here is from genome assembly GCA_018107945.1 of Datura stramonium. Classification (NCBI taxonomy): domain Eukaryota; kingdom Viridiplantae; phylum Streptophyta; class Magnoliopsida; order Solanales; family Solanaceae; genus Datura; species Datura stramonium. The sequence continues at coordinate 44,178 of JACEIK010008025.1, forward strand.
AGGTTGCCTAGCTTCTTCAGCTATATGGGCATCTCTTTGTTCTTGGTTTTGCATTCTGCACAGTGTTCATTCAATTTCGGGGTTCAATAGAATCAGGGGATTTCCACTACTCCGATTTCTTGTCATTCACTGGGCAACAACCTATGGGTATCACAAACAAAAATAAAACATAATTTAGTAATTAACTACCAAAAGTCAAATACAAGAAATTAATCTAGTCTTGGTCGTATTACCCGGCAACGACCCCACTTTTTGATAATGCTCAAACTAACACCTCCTGCCGAAGTATGAAGCCGACGTTGTCAATAAAGAACCCAACAAAGATGTTGGGGTCGAACCCACAGGGAATATGAAAGATCTATACTAATACCGGTAAGTGAACTTGTTGGTTAGTTACTCCAATTTGGGGGTTTTAAGAAAACAATAATTAAAACAACAATTGAAATTATGATTTAAATCAAGATTTAAGAATAAATAGGGTTTATATTTCCCATGGGTTCATAACTACTTTGGGTATACACACATGATCAATACCAATTCTTACTTATAGAAATGATAACTAGGGTTCATTCAAATGACTGGTTCGTCCCTATTGGATGACTATACCCAATCACAAGGTCAGGTCTCATGAGCGGTTCCAAACTATCCGTTATTAATAAATTCAAAATTTAACTATCCTGCGACCACAACTCAAGTTAATACAATGATCATCAAGATCCAGGCCTTGTTGTAATTCTCTTTTCCTAATCTCTATCTCTCTAGGCTCAAGCAAGTAAAGAATTCAAGCATTTCATAATGTTGTACACCATTAAGAAACGTTTAAGCATGAAGAGAATATAATACAAGTGTTTTGCATTGGTTTTGAATTACTTTTGTGTATCCCTAGCTCATTAATACACCATGGTTCCCACAACCCTAACTATGGACGTTTTAGCCTCTCATAGTTGCAAGGTTGTGATATGCATTAATAATTAAACACATAATTCAATACTTACAATTGTAGATGAGAAAAAATATTATTTTATTATATCATAAAAACCTCAAGAACAATTGATAAGGATCAAGAAAGAACCCAAGAAAAGGTTGATCACAAGTCAATCAACTCAATTCTATGTTTTTCCCTCGAATCTCTATTGATTTCACGACTCTCTCACTTCTCTCTCATGTTCCCTGTGATTCTCTACTGAAAATAAAACATAAAAGGTATTTATACAGTCATAAGAATCCTTTTCCTAAGCTAACAGGGTGGTTTTCCATAACTGGTGCCACCTGAGCCACGACTGATTATACGACCCGTAGCAGGATTGTACGAGTCGTACCTGCTGTCCGTAAGTCCATGGCTTGCTGAAATTTTGGCTAAGTGTTGGGAACTGGAACGAATCATACATGATTCCTACAAGTTGTGATTTTCTTCCATGGTCTGGCTCTGAGAACTCTGACTTTTTCTGAAATTATTCATGAGTGTTGTGGTGCAACTCATACCTCCCAGCCATGACTCGTACTTTCCGAAGTTCTACTTACCACTGAAAATCCTCTGAAGATCACCACTGCTCCTTATAGGATTCGTACATTGTTGCCCCAATTCATAGTTTCATCTGTATCAGGAGTCTGCCTCTGTGCAATTTCTTCTGAATATTTCCACAACTCAAGTTATGGCTCGTACTGAGAGTCGTAGATTGCATTCTTCCCAGTTCAGCCATTTGAAACTATTCACGGTTTTCAATATGGCTCGTACCATCAACGTACGGCTCATACTAAGACTGACACTTTAGCTCATTTTCTACACTTTCAGTCTTCTTTTGTACATTCTTGCTCCAACACTTATTTCTCCTGTAATCAAAGAAAAAGTGCCTTATATCCATATAAACACACCTAAGTTCATGCTATTTTCTTAGTTCTGAGCGTCGAAAGTGCTGTAAACTCACAGCACATTAGTGAGCTCTCTGAACTGCCACCATCTCTGGCGCATATTTGAACAGTTAGGTGAAATCCAAGGTGTACTCTTGGATAGTCATATCATTTTGCCTCAAATTGAAGAACTCCACCGCATTTTCCTCTCTCAACTCCCTAGGGAAGAATCTATCTAAGAAGGCTTTCATGAACCCTCCCAGCTCACAGGAATTGCGTCCACAGCTCTACCGTCCCTCCACTGACGGTACCAAATATAAGCAACCCCCTTTAGCTGGTAGGAGGCTAAGTTTGCGCTCTCTTATCTTATCACCCCCATAATTTGGGTCATCTTCTGAATCTCTTTTAGAAACTCATGCGGGTCCTTATCCACTCTCGATCTAAGAAACTCAGGGGGATTCATACTAAGAAAATCCCTAACTCGAGCCACCGTTGTGTTCCCATTCTAGGTAACATGAGCCACTACCTGTTGATTGACCTAGCACTCAAGGCCTGAGCCAGCAACTGCAAAGCTGCACTAAACTCAGCAAGAGAGTTCTTCTCGGGCAAAGGACCTGCTAATGCTTGTGGAGCTTGCTGATGCTCATCCCTGTTGCCATATTCATGGCCATTTCTTTTCCCGTTCCTTCTTCCATTCATACGACGTGGAAGCATGATTCTATAATGCATATAGAACGAGTTAGAATGATAAAAAGATACTTTATCACATGACATAGATCATGAAAGAAGGATTTTTTTCTTAAAACGTTTCATAGAATCTTCGTCATAAGTGTGGCGCTCTTCACACCCATGAAAAAGACTCTACTTAACGCGGCTTTCAGACACCCTAAAAAATTTCGTAACCTAATGCTCTGATACCAAATTTGTCACGACCCGAGTTGAGACCCCAAACCGAGACACGGGATCCAGAACCACGAATGGCTCCAAATTAACCCGTGGCATGAACATAGCAACTAAAGATCATAAATTAGAAAATTCTAATAAACTGAGCATGATTAAGTGGAATTCTACACATGTATTAATAAATTGAGTCAACACTTACAAGTTGAGTTTCTACACATTGTCTGAAAAGCCTCTAACATAACTAATGAGTTGATGGGAAAACATTCCCAACTAGATCGATAAAAGTCTGTAACTAAATAAAATAATAATAAACTAAATTGAGTGTCCTCGAAAGATGAGTACTTACCGACACTAGCTAGCAAAACTGATAAGGAAGAAGGACTAATGCGTGACTGTATCTGATCTCTCGAACCTGTATCATGATACGATATAGCATAGAGTATGCAGTCAGTACTTTGAATGTACTGAGTATTCAAGGTAAATAAAACAAACTAGTAAAATACACAAGAGTTCATAAGAGTAGCACATTTCAAACACGAAATAATAATCATAGCTTAAACATGAGGACTCAAGGTATTCAAAATCATTCATAAACTAGACATAATCATAATCATAAGAGAAACCTTGTAAAAATATAACTTAAGTCAAAGTATCGTAATCATGATCATGCATTAAACATAAGGAATAATGGTAGGACTTTTCTTAACCGACACCATCATGATAGAGCTTACATGATGCCTCAACTATATCACTCTAGTGGGCAGAGCCGTCCCAAGCTTGTCAGCAAGGGACGTACATAGCGTGATATAGAGTCTAGGGACCCACCTAGATTCCATGAATATAAACCTATATTGATACGTAGTTCTGAGACCATGGAGTTTACCTGAACGCTCGGCCTACTCAGTGCTAGACACTGCTCCTAAAAACATTCACATAAAGGCTCATGTACTAATTGTGAAATCAAACATGAAATTCATTGCTAGTTAAATCATAACATACTTGATCATACTTGAAATACATGATTAAACGTGAAAGAAGGGCCCGTGAGTTGGCCAAAATCATAAACTCATAAATCATGAAGAACATACATGCTTGAGAAATCATCATACTTGAGATTCATAAATTCATGAAGAGTACTTGTAGAAAATCATATCATAAACCATAAATCATTAATTAGGGCTTATGAGAATCAACATCATAATAAAATCATAAGGTCCAATTGAAGGTCCAGTTGATAAGGAACCGGTTAAAAACTGCTTAGAGTCATCAGAAATCGTATGCTGATATGAGGAGAAAATATTTGGAGTTTGATGTGGACTACTGGGTATTTCTAAAGGTATCTCCCATGAAGGGAGTCATGCGGTTCGAAAAGAAACAAAAACTCATCCCCTCTATGTTGGTCCCTACCGGGTTGTGAGGAGGGTTGGTAAGGTGGCGTATGAGTTGGACTTGCCATCGGAGTTATCTTCAGTTCATCCCATCTTCCATGTGTCTCTTTTGAAAAAGTGTTTGGGTGATCCAGCCTTGGTAGTCCCGATAGACAGCATTGGGGTAAAAGACAGCCTCAATTATGAATAAATTCCCGTTGAAATCTTGGATCATCAAGTTCGGAAGTTGAGAAACAAAGAAGTATCTTTAGTTAAGGTTTTATGGAGAAATCAGCATGTTGAGGGAGCTACTTGGGAAGCTGAAGCGGATATGATGGCGAGATACCCACATTTGTTCTCTACCGGCTCAGTTCCGACTTGAGGTATCGGTTCTACTCTATGATCCCATTTAGTTTTCATGTTTAGTTCATGTGTTAAAGTTTCTTTTATGTGTATGAGTGTGTGTGTGTGTGAAGCACGAGATTAGTTCAGCCATGTGGTTTGGTTCGGAGGTAGTCATTCCTTGAAAATTTCGGCTAAAATAGTCAGAATTTGAGTATGATAATTGTATGTTTCTGTTTTCTTCTTGTTTCCTACATTCGAGGACGAATGTTTCCAAGGGAAGGATATTGTAATACCCTAGGAAGGCCTAAGTATAGACTCGGGAGTTGAATATGAAAAGTGCAGAAAACTGGCAAAATATCACAGCACGGACCACAGAACGACTCGTGGTATCAAACCATGAGTCGTTGTATGTTGTCATTGGTTGGGGAAATATTGGTGGCAGTGGAGACAACGAGAGGTATGACGACCCATTGTGGGATACCACGGGCTGTCCTTTTCAGTCGTGGTTAGGGTCAGGCTCGGCCACAATGTAAACAACAGGAGACGCAACGACCCGTTAGGAGAAGCCACGGGCCATTTGTTGTGGTCGTGGTTTGAGGATTAATTTTTCCAGTAGGCTTGACGGGGGGAAACAACGATCCGTTGTTTGTGGTGATGGGTCGTGGTGTGACCCTTTAGAAGATGAGATGCCAAGGTTTAGGGGACTAACCATGGATGATGTAACGAGTCGTGGGTTGAAGGGAAGGGTCATCCTATCGACCCATTTTTTGGTTCTGAGAATAGGTCATCATCAGTTCATTCCACGAGAGACACGACAGGTCGTGGTGGGTTCCAACGACCCGTTGGTGCTGTCAGTTGGTTCCATCCGGCCAGTTTTCAAGGCAGGTTCATTAAGGGTATGTTTGGCTTTTTCACGATATACGGCCCTAAACTACATCGTTTTGGCTTGGGAAAGCTGAGTTTTAAGAAAATAAACCTTCCTAAACTCCCATTCATGCATGCAAGGATTTTGACAAGTGATCTAAGGGGAGATTTCAAGCTTTTCACCTCAATTGCTTCAATTTCATCCTTGGGCTTTTACGGAGGGTTAGGAATTGATAATCTCAGGTATGTAAGGTCTTCAATGGGTGGATTCTTCCACACCCATTCTCCTTCTCTATTAATTACTCAAATTTATTTAAAAACTCATGGGGTTTTATATTCGGTTGGTATAAAAAATTAATGATTTAATTATGGGTCTTGTGATTTTGAAACCCTATCATTATCTACTGATATTGAACATCTTTTGATCTCTAAATTGATATTAATATGGCTGATTTCGAATTCCTAATCTATTAAGCTTGATTATGCATGCCATGATAAATCGATTTATGATCCATTGATCTATTGATGTCTTTGATAAGCCCAGCATGTATTATGAATTAAATCATGAATATATTATGTTATCTATTATGATCTTATGTAAATTTAAATTATATGCATGATCTACAAGTATGTATGTATTTTATTAAGCATGAATTATGTTTTGGCCAACTCACGGGCCTCACATCATGGCTAGTTCACGTATGTTCAAGCATGTTTACGATTATCATGATTTAACTAGCCCATGAACTCATGTATGTATTATTATGAGCACTATATATGTTTTGGGAGTAGTATCGAACACCGAGTAGGTTCGGGGCTTAGGTTAAGCCCCAGATCTCATAAACTGCGTGCTACTGTAGGTATATTGGGACCCATTCATGTTTTTCCCTGGCCAAAATGGCCCTTTTCATGTGTGATCATGCCCTTCATGGTTCCTACCCTTGGCAAGGTACGAACACCCTCCCGATTAGGGTTATAAGTCAGGCTTCATGTGTGCTCATATGGGGTATGTCGGTTAAGAGAATCTCCCACTGTTCCTCATGATTTACGCATGTTATGATTATGTATTTTGGCTCAAGTTATGTTAAGTGAAGTTCTTCTATTATGATTATGACCATGTTTATGTTACGAATGTTTTGAAAACCTTGAGCCACATAATGTGTTATAATGATTTATGATACGAGCATGTTGTCCTACTCTTATGACCATTTATGAGTTTCATACATGATTTAAATGTCTGCTTTACTTATCTTGCATACTCAGTACATTCCACATACTGAACACATACTTTCTATGCGGTATCATCTCATGATACATGTCCTAGTTCTCCAGCTCATCCTCACCCATAAATAGATTCGGACTTGCTCACAACTCACTTGGTGAGTCCTCATGTTCCGAGGGCTACATGTTCATACTCTATGTTATTCATTCAATTTCTGGATGTTGGATTAGTTGGGAGTTGTCCCATCAATTCATCTTTCATGTTTAGAGGCTTATCAGAGTAAAAAGTTGTATTCCATCGCATTGTATAAGTATTGTACTGTTTTCCCTTATGTTATGTTATGATTACGTTCTCTATGCTAAGTCTTTTGCTCATGTGATTGAATTAGATGTATGCTCATGCCATGGGTCGACTTAAGGTCTCTCTGGGCTCCTTGTCCTATGTCTACGACTAGGTGTACGTTTGGGTCGTGACAAAACTCCCCTAATACACTCCTTTCAAGGCTTAAAACGATGTAGCTTAGGGCTTAGGAGCTTAGAGATTTATGAAAATACCCTTAATAATTTCGTAGGAAAAACTTATTTGCCAACTGACATGAATCGTACCACGAGTCGTACAATCCTCTTACGACTCGTGGTATCCTCCCATACTGACTAGGTCCAAAACCTCCAACCCTCTGAATATTTCCACGAATCTTACAACGATCCATAACATAGTGTGTCCCAAAAAAGGGTAGGATGTCGGTGGTGCATAATGAGAGGATAAATTGATACCCTAGAGAATAGTCACATAGTGGAGGATTTGTATTGACTACTAAAAAGTTAACGAAGCCACTAGGAAAGACCACTTCCCGCTGTCTTTCTTAGATCAAACATTAGACAGGTTAGTCGAGCATGACTACTATTGTTTTTTGGATGGGTATTCAGGTTACAACTGAATCATGATCCCATAGGAGGACCAGGAGAAGACTACTTTTACTTGTCCTTTCGGCACCTTTGCATTCCGAAGAATGTTTGGACTATGTCATGCTCTAGGAACACTTCAAAGGTTCATGGTGGCTATTTTTACAGACATGGTCGAGAAATTCGTGGAAGTATTCATGGACGACTTCTCAGTATATGGGAGTGACTCTGATGACTGTTTGAATCATTTTGATATTGTACTAGCCAGATGTGAGGAGACCAATCTTGTACTAAATTGGGAGAAGTGCCATTTTATGGTACGCGAAGGGATAGTCCTGGGCCAAAAAATTTCAACGGAAGTTATTGAGGTAGACAGGGCTAAGATTGAGGCCATGAAAAGCTACCACCCCTATCTCTGTAAAAGGGGTGCAAAGTTTTTTAGGAAATGCTAGATTTTACAAGAGGTTCATTCAAGACTTCTCTAAAATAGCAAACAAATGTGCAAAATATTGGAGAAGGATGTGAAGTTTGAGTTCAATAGAGACTGTGTACAGGCTTTCACTACATTGAAGAACAAGTTGACTACAGCTCCAATCATCATTGCCCCAGACTGGTCATTACCATTCATTGTGATGTGTGATGCTAGTTATTTTTCTATAGGAACTGTCTTGGGGTAGAACAGGGGGAAGAGGTTTCAGCCCATTTATTATGCAAGCAAATCATTAGATACAACTCAGAAAAATTACACTATGACCGAAAAGGAGTTATTGGCGGTGGTGTATGCATTTGATAAATTTTGAGCTTACCTAGTAGGGACAAAGATGATACTGTACACTAATCATGCTGAAATTAGGTACTTGTTTATAAAGAAGGATGCTAAACCCAAGCTCATTTGGTGGATACTATTACTGCAAGAATTTGACATTAAGATCAAAGACAAGGAAGGCATAAAGAACCAAGTAGCAGATCATCTATCTTGGTTGGAGGATAGCGAGCACATTGACTGCAAGGCTGACATTGTTGAGACATTCCTTGGTGAACAGTTATTTGTTGTGCACACTCAGAGCTGCCATGGTATGCTGATATAGTGAATTCCCTGGTCAGTGGTGCATACCCACCTGATGCAACCCCGGATAGAAAAATGAGACTTCTTCATGACAGTAGATTCTACATATGGGATGAACCCTTCTTGTAAAAAATAGGTCTTTATCAGCTGGTTAAAAGATGTGTTCCTAAGGGAGAAGTGCACCAGATTTTGGAAAGCTGCCATTCCTCACCTTACATTGGACACCACAAGGGAGATAGAACTGCAGCAAAGATCCTTCAAGCTAGATTTTCTTGCCCCACCCTGTTAAAGGATGCATATTTGATTGCTAAATCTTGTGACAGTTGTCTGAAAACAGGGAATATTTCAAAAAGGCAATAAATTCCTCAAAGAGGAATTATGGAAGTGGAAGTGTTTGACTGCTAAGGAATTGATTTCATAGGAGCCTTCATCCCCTCAAACAAGAATAGGTATATTTTGATCGCGGTTGATAATGTGTCAAAATGGGTGGAGGTTGCAGCACTGCCCACCAATGATACAAAGGCAGTGACCCCACTCTCGTAGAAGAATATATTCACCCATTTTGGTGTAGAGCCATAATAAGCGATGAAGGTACGCACTTTTGTAACCGACTCTTCAATAATCTACTGGCTAAATACAATGTGAAGCATAAGGTAGCAACAGCCTAAGACCCACAGAGCAGTGGACATGTGGAAGTGTCAAATTGAGAAATCAAACACATTCTCGATAAGATTATGAGCACAAACAGAAAAGATTGGTCCAGCAAGTTGGAAGATGCACTATGGGCTTACCGGACAGCTTTCAAAACTCCTATTGGTAACTTCACCATATAGGTTAGTTTTTGGGGAAGCATGTCATCTACCGGTTGAGCTAGAACACCGAGCATATTAGGCTATCCAAAAGTTTAACATGGATATGGAGGTTGCTGGTGAGAAAAGGTTGCTACAACTTCATGATCTAGATGAGTTCCATTTTAGTGCATATGAAAATGCAAAAATGTATAAGGAGCGGACTAAGAGAGTGCATGATAGGCGTATTCAGCCTCGTGATTTTTAGGTAAGGTAGTTGGTATTATTGTCAACTCGAGGTTGAAGTTGTTTGGGGGAAAGTTGAGATCGAAATGGTCAGGCCCATTTGAGATTGTGAATATGAATACACGTGGTGCAGTGGAGTTGAAACCTTTAGGGTCTGACAGAACCTTCTTGGTTAATGGACAAAGGATGAAGCACTATTATGAGGATAACTTTGATACAGAGAAGACCTAAATTTTCTTACAAAATGATTGAGGGGTCTTGCATCATGCCACGATGTTAAATCAGGAGCTTGTTGGGAGGCAACCCAATGTGTAAAAATGTAATTGTCCCATGTTTATATATAGTGTCACTGTTGTTTTTCTTTTGTAGAGAAGGGAAGTTTAAGTACCTTGAATCAAAGCTAAGGAGCATGATCTGAACTTAATATGGGGTCGTGCGACCCGTGAATCCAAGAAACCTACTGCTATCTAGGCCCTAGAGGGCCTCAAGGAGTAATTTCTCACTCTTATCTAATTTGTACTTATAGATGCTCTGAGGACAGAGCAATACTTTAGGTGTGGGGTGGGGGTATGTCTCCTGGATTGAGGTTAAGTGTGAGTATGCCATCAAGTTTTTTCTGAAATTGTTTTGAAAATGGCATGTCTCACCCACCCTTTGATTTTCTTTATGGCCTCGGTTTTTTTCCGAAAGGAAGACCTTTCAACCGGGTAATTGTTTTTCATTTTCAGGAGTCGTTGTAGATATAGAGTAGTGTCCCTTCCCTATGATAATTGGATGACGAACATCTTAAGGGAAATTAATCACGATTTTTTTTTTTGGTTTGAGTCAAACATAATTCACTTGTATGCTCTTTGACACTTCACTTAGACTCTAAGCTAGATGCATTAAAGTGATCATCTTAAGTGAGAATTCCATGAGAGGCACACAAAGTTCTTTAATTTGACTCAAGACACTTGTAGGGCTTAATAATGAAAAAAACGTCATTCAATATGATCTGTATGAATGTGTAGCTATAGGAAACCGACTAGAGTCTTAATGCCATGTGAGGTGAGATTAATCATTTTTTTGTATATATTATAGAATCTAGAACTTGTCTTAGTGTATATTAGATTGCTAGCTATGTAAACAGTTAAGAGATGATTAAGGCGTTTCTTTGAAAAAGCCATGTCCCATGTTTGTTGTATCTTCCTAAGCATTTTCCCTAGTTAACCCCCTTGAGTCTTAAGACTTGTTAAAAGTAGCCTATTCCCTTATTGTTGTGTGACCTCCAGAATTGTTGATCCAAAGTAGTCTTAGGAACTTTGAGACTTGAAAGTGAAGGTCCACCAAGGTGTGAATGATAAGGGAAAGGAAAGGAAAAAGAAAGAAAGTTGTGTGGAAAGTAAGAAGAGAAAGTAGGAATAAGGGGAGCACAAAATATGTTGTTTACTTACTACTAGGACAATGAAAGAAAGTCCTTTAATAGTGAATATTCTTACTGATTCTACAAGCAGAAACTAGCAGTCAAGTAGTGAATAAAAAGGGGCATGAAAAGAAAAGAAAAAGGGTAAACAATAAGGAGAGAGTAATGAACTTGAAAGATGAAAAATGTATTAAAGTACTCAGGATTGGTAGTCACTATCAAAGAAAAATCATTCCTATCCGTCCTTAGCCAACATTACAATCAAGAAAAGTCCTTGTGATCTTAATCTCCTGAAATGACTAAGTAGTCAATGTACATAAAGGGCAAGCTTATGGTATTTTGCATATGTATGATACATAATTTCTAAGTGTGAGTGTGTCTTACTTATTATGTTCCATGCTTTTCAGTGATAATTTGAGAGAGGAACATCACTAAAAGTGAGAGGTCCAAGATGTCTAAGTCAATGTACTATGTGTTGCATATTTCGTATTTAATCATGTTTGCCCTATTTTGAAAAATGAGTCGATTATAGAAGTTGTATCCTCTTGAATGTGAAAACTCTGCATGTGCTTGATGTGAATTGCTAGAAGTTGATGAACCACTTAATCGTATACTCTCTACTAGTTATTTGAGTAACAATTGATAGAGGTGACAAGTTGTGAGAAAATATGAATTTATCCATAGAGTTGAGGATTGTTCGAGGATGAATAATGGTTTAAGTGTGGGGTGGTGATATTGGTCATATTCTTATGCCCATTTGCCATGTTTTAACCCATGTTTAGCCTTGTTTTGAGTTCATAATCCCCATGAAGTGTATGAATTCATATTTTCACGTGTTTTGTAAGCTAACAAATGTTTTTAGATGTTTTGAGCAGAAAACCAAGGAAAAAGGACCCAGAAATGACCCAAGGTGTGAGAAAGAAGAGTTCGCAAAAGTCAATCTGGGGCTATGACTGGCATGATGCGCCAACACTTGTGCTTTAGAGAAATATGCACCAAAGTTAGTGCTATGGATGGCGTGGGGAGCCAGGTCCCTAGCTTTATAAATGAGAATTTGACTAACACATTGGCGAGATGGATGGCGTGGAGCCCCAGAGGCATTTCATACTTAGGAATTTTTTCCTACATTCTGGTGCTATGGATGGAGTGGGTGCCAGAAGGGTCCTAAAGCTCATATATTTGACTAACACTCTAGTGCTACGGATGGAGTAGGGCATCGGAGGTGTTTAGAAGTGCAGAAATTTGGCTAACACCTTGGTGCTATGGATAGAGTGGGGCGCCCGGAGCTATACTTCAGAGAAAAATTGATCCAGACTTGGGGTTATGAAGGGGGTGGCGTGCCAGACCACATCTTGCATGGAATGTGTTGATTTTAAATCTAAATACTTGAGGGAAAAAGTGTCATTTTAAGGCTCACCAATAAATACAATATCTGGGGCATTTTTAGCACATCATACATCATTTTGTTTGATCGTAGAAAGGTTGTAACGCAGCTTTGGAGGAGAGACAAGTTCTTACTTAGTTCCTTTTTTTATCGTTTTACTTCGAATGATGATTTCTATGTTTTTCCGCTTGAACATGAGTGGCTAAACACCCATTCTAAGATTTTTGTCGTAGTTGTTGATTGATGTTTGATAGACTGATTAATGCTAGTTTTGATTCTTCATTAAAGGTTTTTTACATTTACCTTTTTAAATTTCTTATTTTCTAGACTGATCACATTGTGAATAAATTTGTTGACTTTTGGTTGAACTCGAGAGAGAGAACTGAAAGGGTTAAAAGTGAATGTAAAATAGAAATTCGAAGATCCATTGGCCTATTGGTTGAAGGTTAGAAGTTATTGATAAGGATAGGGATATACCCTTCAACCCTGTTTAATTGATATACAAGTAGGCAAAACCGTAATTTCATATTTCTCCTACGACCATAGGAATATAGGTGTTAGGGTTCATGAGATAGTTGTTGGATGCTCGGGAGAGTGGCATGAAATAGGATAGTAACTTGCGACAAGCAACCTTAGGAAGAATTAATCTAACGTAATCACGTCTTGAAAGCTCAACCTGACACAAAAATTTCATTTTCCTAGATTTTCATCATCATTTGAAGTACAAATAAGTTTGCAGCAATCTTAGTTCTTTAGCTAATTTTACTTTTCAACTTTAGCAGTTTAAGTCTTCAAACCATTTTTAATTTACATCTGTGTTTATTAGAATAGAAAAATAAAAAAGTAACCTTAACCAATTGATCCGACAAGTCTCCGAGGGATCGATAATCGAAACTTTAACCGTCTTATATTACTTGATGACCACGTGCACTTACATGCGCTTTGGTGACATCACTGCCATTTAGACACAAGTTCATGTTACGTAACTTATGCCTGGTAGGCATAATTTCATGTTATTGAACTTGTGCATGTAGGCAGAAGTAGGAACCCGTAGTTCCAAATTGGATTCTAAACGGCCACAGGCATTAGGTAAGCATTTCTCCCTTCTGAACTATCGAGAAATTATAGGTTTTCAGCCAAGTTATTCGGAGTTAAATTATAGTTGTTATTATTATTGAAAGTTATCGCTTTTCCTCGAATTTAGTATTGAAGTTAACCCTATTCTCTCAATATCTGGATTGCAGTTGGGTGAAACCGCCATTTACAAGTTGAAACTCGCCAACTGAATGGAAGTCGACATTTGAGGTATGTGAGGCTTATCCCTTCAGCAAGTTATTCTCGTCGTATAATGATACGACTTATGTTCTTGAATGGAAATAACGGTCTCGTATGTTGCAAATAGTTGCTATCAGTAGATAGTGATTAGATATGTTGTGGTCAGTTGTTGTCTGTAGACAACGAATATATATATAGGTTATGGTTAGCTGCTAGAAAGCGTATCCATAGTATATTACAGTACCCTTTGCCAGGAAATAGNTTCTTTCAGTTACTTTTGGTTTTATTTCAGTTCATTTAGTTATTTACAGTTACTGCCTTACATATTCAGTACATAGGGGCGCTGCATTGCTTTCCTGTAGCATACAAACTCCCATGTCTGTCTGTCCACTGTATTAATAGAATTTTGATGACTTGCTATCACGCCAAGGCCTAAGAAGTTTAGGGTTAGTTATTGTGCCTTATTTCATAGGTTAGACAATATCAGGCGCATCCAAGCGATATGACTATCAGTTGGACGCCTGTATTGTCAGTGAAGCACGCCTAGAGGCCATTGGCGTACCTTCACACCCCAGGGCTATAAATGTAGATAGGATGGCCATACTTTGGAGTCATCGGCACTAGGGTTGTCTAGTGAACTGAGTGACGGCCTGCCACCTAGTTAGCTACTACCAGTGACTGTCAGTTCCAATTGACTTAGTATCTAGCATAATGGTCGCTCAAGAAGTCATCCCTGTCGTTCAGATCAAATAGACCCGTGGGTACTCTAAGGAAGGGACCTTATTAGAAGTTGGATGCGGGGCCAACGCCCCAGCTTGCTCCTATAAGATACTCAGGTACAGGTTGTCGAGGGTGTCTATGTACATATGGACTTACCTACAAGGTTAGGAATCCCCTAGAAAAGTCATGTAAGATCTGAATAGACCAAGTTAAGGTCTAAAGAACTAGAACCATGTCAGTACAGTATTATCCTCAAGCTAAGAATTTCAGCAAACTTCCTGTGGAGGATTAAGGGCCGACTGCTCAAAAGCATGTTCGGTCAGTAGAAGCCCTATAGTCGTTCTAAGAAAAGGAACTAAGTAATTGGTCATCTGCGACCCTACAGTTGCTTATGAGTTATACTTGTCCGAGTAGGACATTCAGAATATTGTTAGGCTACTTCAGATCTTGCCCTATATGGTCTAGACCATTAGAGATTATGATCACTATCAGGATCCTTTGATCAGGTACAGGTACACGGGGTGTGCATGCTAGTATCTATACAAATTATTCTAGGGACGAGCAGCGGTTGTGTTAAGCCCAGAAGGCTAGATACGCCTTCAAGTGGCTATATTGAGGCCTTAGTATAGCACATCTGGGGTTGCCCTCACCTAGGATAGCCTTTCATCCACAACTTTAGGGTTTATAACTGTGTCGTCGCCTATGGGGCTACATGATGTTGCCTACAGGGCTATATGATGGTTCCTACGGGGCTATATGAGTTTCTCCAAGGAGCTAGATGTTTTCCCAAGGGACTGCACAGAGGCCCAAGGGCCATATTATAGTCCATTCCATTGCTAGACTATTATTCTTATGTCGTATCAGCATCACCGACCCTCGTCGAGCATGGTGCCCAGGGTGCAGTTACAGGAGCCCACCGAGCTCAGACATAGTTATAGCAATCTAGCAGGCTCAGATGTGGACCCAGAAGCTAGGTAGGTTGGCTATAAAACCAGTAGAATCATAGAACCTGGATAGGGGTATATAGATTGAAAGGTACTTGCCAGGGTTTTTGGGGGACCCGGTAGGTTATTTTTGTGCTGCTTGTACCTTCCAGGCTTATGGGGTCAGGTTAGGTTCTTGTTTGTATGCTTGCTTGTTAGTTGTAGCTTTTGAGTATGTAACTGTACAGTCTTAGTTTATATATGTGTAGTGTTTTACTAGATGCAGGTTATGAATAAGCAAACATCCAGGTTAATTTCTGCCCCTTCCTTCTACTTACTTTCAGTCTTTAACAGCTTATATTCATCTTATTTACTACCTTACATATTTGATACATGTTGTACCGATGCCCATCTTTGGGGTTCTGCATTACTTGCCTACAGGTTTAGACAGACAGGTTGTGAGATCTCCTAGCAGCTACTTAGAGTCAGCAGTTTGGCCAGCTCCTTTCATTTGGAGTTGTCAGGTCGTAAAGGTTACCATCTTTTATTTGTATAGTATTTGGGTAGGTCGGGGCCCTGTCCCGGCCACTATTTATATTCCTAGAGGCTTGCAGACTACAATCGTCAGTTAGTTGGTTGTTGTTGGCCGTGTAGGGCCTATGTGTTTTATTTTACGTGTTGGCTGTGTGAGGCCCAGTATAGCTACTAGTTTTTATTTTTGTTATAACTAGACAGCAT
>JACEIK010008026.1:15835-55490 GCA_018107945.1 Datura stramonium
GCTTATTTGTACTGAAGGTAAGGTAGAAGCATACCTGTCGACGTGGCGACCTGCTATCTATCAGCTAATAAATAACATGTATATACATATATAACATACACAGACCTATACCAATCCCCATAAGCTAGAAGGTGCCCACCAACACACAGTCTATATACCCCTACCCAGGTCAAAACCATCCAAAAGTAAATCACTCCACTCACCTACTAACTACGAGCACCTCTATCGGCCCCATGGGTCTCCAGCTCGGACTATGACTTCTGATATATATATAACTATGTTTGAGTCTGGAGGACTCCTGTACTGAACTATGTACTCTGTACTCTGTAATGCTATGCTGATCAGCCTCAAATGAGGAATGCTCCATCCCATCTTCATCCTCTAGCGGATGGCATACCACTCCTTGGAGTGGCGTATCCCTACCCTCAGCGGCGGATCGACACAGTTACTAACCCAGGGGCGGCAAGGATGCTTAAAGGGTGCCCTCATAGCACAAATAGGTCTCAACAAACAATAATCACGTATAGAAAGCATGTTCAAGCTGAAAATACTATCCATGTTTTGATATACGATTCTGATTCTCTTTTCTGCATTAAACTGATTCTCATACTGAGCTATACTGTATCTAAAATATTATATGACTGTCTGATATTGCTCTACTAACTTTTATTCTGAATATAACATAATATTATAAAACATGCTTGCTGAATTCATACTGGACTCAATTATCGACTTCCAGGTTCTTTATTCTAGACTTTACTCTATTTACTGTACGGGGATTGCTATCCCTCCAAAGAACTAGCTTTACATACCTTCGTTTTTGATTTCCCGACTAACTGGTGTAGCTCGGTCAGTATTTCTGCTATTTCTCCCAACTGCATTCATATATATATCAATTAGAACTAAATACATTAATATTCTNCCCAACTGCATTCATATATATATCAATTAGAACTAAATACATTAATATTCTGAAAGAAAATATCACTTTTAATATATATATAACCCAAACTTTGACTTATTGAAATACGGCTGAAAACTCGCTATTTCTTGGGAGTCCAGAAGGGAGAAATACTCACTTTAGGGCTAGGAGTATATTGACACTAATTTAGAGAAATTTCACTTACCTTAACTCGGTAGCACGATGATTCGCCGGCCGAATTTCACGAAACTAAACTCGTAGAAATGCTCCTCGCTGCTTAATACCTCACTACCCAAGGTTAATTCGAGTTTGGACCGCGTTTAATAGCGTAAACGGTAGAAATTTCAAGAAACCCTTCGTCCTCCTCTGTTTTCCTTCGTGTTTACTGGAAATTACATAATTTTTTGAAATAAACCGAAGTGGAGGGGTTTATATACTTGTGCCTGGACAAGGCCTCCGTGACACGCTTCCATCGCGGAGGCCCTCCCTCCGTGGCACGCTACCATCGCGTAGGGGCTCTGCCCCGTCTCCTCCCGCGATGGTTCGACGTGTCACTTATCTGGTCTTTCCCTGGGCCTTTTCCTAGCATGTATGGCATTCAAAACTCTTAACCAACATGCTAATAGGTCATCTACATGTCGAAAATTTACAGGGTGTAACATCAGTTATGCATGGATGTACAAGAAGTAAGGTTTGACTCATGGTTTCGCTTTTGATATAAATGTCATGTTATTTGAGTCATTCGAGTCAGTCATGATGTTATAAAGCCATGCATGATCATGTATAATATGAGTATGATTTCATAATGAATGCATGTAGTCTTCTTCTCATCCTTTAAAGTTTATGATATATGTATAACTTGCTCAAATGGATTTATATTACTTCCGGTTTTACTTACCTTGCATACTCAGTACATTTCATGTACTTACTGCATACTTTCTATGTTGTATCATTTCACGTTAAAGGGTCCGGATCTCAGGCTCGTCTTCATCCTTAGTCCATCTCAGCTTACGCTATGAGTTCATTTGTGAGTCCTCATGTTCTGAGGGCTGTTTGACAAACTTTTATGTTATCTTAAGTTTAAGTATTACTCGAGTTAGTTGGGGATGTTGTCCCATCAACCCAATGTATGAGTAGAGGCTTTCAAACTAGTATGTAGTACTCAGCTCTTGTATACGTCCAGTGTTTCTTGATGTTGTGTTATGGTTATGTTTCCGCTATGTTTTATGTTTAATACCCGCTTGTTTAATTGAGAGTAGTTGTATGCATGTACCATGGGTCGACTTGGGGTCTCTTGAGGTCCCTTGTCCTGTGTCTACGATCAAGCCGTCATTCAGGTCGTGATAATGAACTTCCAAATCTTCCATCCGTCTTCTTCTGCGAAATAGAGGTGGATGTCACCCTGGATGCAATAAACTCAATCTATTGGCGTGATGAAATTGAACTACGGATTGAGTTTGTTGTGAAAGTGGCAACCAAAGCCGATCAATGCTTATGGGTGGCTCAGACTATTGCAGATGGGTAATCGCTATGGGCTAACATGGGAGGAGAAATTTTGAGGCAAGACCTCTAATTCAAAGCCAAACTGTGGCTTGAGTTGGTGTGTTTTCACCTCATGCACTCCAAGAATGACCAGCGGATCAATATTGATGCCACCATCCTGATTGCATGCATAATGCCTGGATTGCATGTCAACTTTGGTGAGATAGTCGCCACTCAATTCAAAAGAAAGTCCAGGCAACAAGGTCTCTCCTTGCCTTTTCCCATCCTCATCAGCAAACTATGAGTTAAAGGAAGGGTCCCTACTTTCTAGATGAATAGCCTAGCTCCACTACTGGGGTGATTGATATTGACAAACAGAGGGACGCAGATGCTCCCAAAAGCAAGAGGAAGCGGATACAAACCTGGGATGCCCCAAAAGACTTAGAAACCCACGCCTTTGATGAGGCTCCATTGGCCACCGACCTTAATGATCCCACATCCAAAATGTCGGGACATGCTTCGACCGAAGTGCCACGTCAGAGGTCTTCATTACCACCTTTATTTTCCAACTCGGGTGGTCTTCAAAAGCTGGCCGATGTGACCCACTCTCATGAAAACAAACCAAAGAAATTATCCATGAGTCTGCCAGCCCTCATCCAGAAGTCGGTGAAGACTGCCATGAAGGATGTTCTTGACAACTTAAATAAGTTGTGCTCCCAAGTTGACGTTGTTGAGGGAGCAGTCTCCTCTCCAGTATGACATGAGAGAATTGAGGAGTAGAACACCCCTAGCCGTTATGGATGTTAGATTCTTAGATGAAGTCATGGCTGCCCCATACATAGCCCAAGGCCTTATTGATGACTTGCTTGCGGGTATAGGGGAGGACAATGAGGAGGAGCATGAGAAGGTGATGATAAGGTTGAGGAGGCTGATGATGATGGAGATAAGTAGCTGGTTCAGGGAGTTCTTACCCCTCCTTATTCTTCATTTGTACATTGGGGACTGATGAAGGTCGTATTCACGCACTTCATAGACATATTTTTTTCCCATACTTTACTTTGTTTTGAGAATAAATTGTGTGTTTGCATGTGATTATGTTATATATTTGTGAAATACGGCTAACGCATGTGATTAGATATTTTCAGGGCTAAAAAGGATGGATTTGAATGTATTTGAGGCCTTTGGAATACATGTAAAGAAGTTGGAATGAACGATGCAAAGATCAAAGCTTGAAGCGACCAACCACACGAGGATGGCACACAGTTGTGCGAGGTATCCACAAACTGGCACAATGCCAGGCGAGGTGCTGCAGCAGCAATGCCGCATGGGCAGGCGCAAGGCGCCCCAATATTGGCGCAAGGACACACGCGCAGCAACTCCCTCCCAGCGCTATGGCACATGCGAGGCAGCAAATTTTCTGCCGCAACAGCCTGTGCAACGTGGCACTTGACCCAGCGCGTTAGCATGCACGTAGAACCTTCTTCCCCATGCGACGCGGCATGCGACGCGGCATGGAGGAAATGGCAATGAGGCAGGCAACGTGGCAAGGCTTCCAAAACGGCAAAAATTGGCTTTCCTACTTCAACTAGGAAAAGGAAAAATTTAAATCCCATGTCAAATTCATCAAGGAACAAGGAAAACATAAATCTACTACTATAAAAACCCCTTTATATTCATGTAATAAGCATGTCTTCATGAGTTGAAGCTGTACAATAAGTTTTTAGAGTAAATTTTAAGACGTGCTAGAAGAAATATTTGAGATACGATTGTAATGTTGTTCTTTCAAATTTTGCATTAATCAAGTGAGTTCTTCCTATCATCATTGTAAGTATTAATTTTTTATTTTATTTATGAATTCTATTAATTTATTTATAAACATTATAGGCTAAAATCACCACAATTAGGGTTGTGGGAACCATGACAAATTAACACACATAGGTAAAATACTTAGTGATTCTTGAATGGAGGTTATGCATGTATTGTTTCTTCCTTTGTTTTAATTGATTTTTAAAGGTTTCAAACGTTAGAACTTGTCTTATTATTACTTACTAGACCAAGGAGCTAGTGAATGGGAAAAGAGATTAACAACGGAGATTTGAGGCTATCAACCCTCATCTAATAGATTGACCTTGTCCAGAAATAGCTAATCCGATATAAAGTGTAAGGGTTAGTAAAGCATACACCCATAGACGGATCAAGTTGCTTGGTGATAATCATCTAAATAGGGGACCAACCATTTAGGTGAAATTAACTTAGCGATATTGCATGCTAAGCACTGGAATGTATCACTAGTACAAAACGTCTTGTCGTTATGAAGTCATGAGAAACACTTACCCTAGTTAGTTGCATTAATTTGGAAACAACAAATAATTTTGCAACATTGTTATTTATTACTTTTACAAATTTCCCCCTCTTAGGAAATAATTAAGTAAAAAGCTTAAGCACTAGCGTTCTTCTACATCCTTCTGTATTCTCTGTAGGATCGACCCCAATCTCTAGTTGGGTTCTTTATTGATAACGTCCGCTTCATACTTCGTAAGAAAGTGTGGTTTGAGTGTTATCAGGGGTAATGTATAATTTTTAGTTGGGGGTGGGGAGTGTTTCTTCTTTTGTTGTTGGTCATGTTTTTTTCATTTGATTATTTACTCTAGTAGCCCTTATCGGGCTTGATTTTGATGTTTTTAAAGAATTTTTCATGGTTGCTTAGTTTAATGAATGCCCCCATCAGGCTTGTTTTGAATTTAGGAAAATGTCGGGCTGAATTTCTTGTATCGATGAAGTGAAGTTCCATTAATGGGTTGGTTTTATTAATTCTTGACCCGTGATTAGGCAATCACCTTTGTAGATAGTAGATAGTAATAAACTCCAAGGTTTTCTTTATACAACGATTTTTTTCCAAGTAGAAAAATTTTATTTTTCTTTTTGTGTGTCGAACCGGGTGACATTTTCCTATGATAGATTGAGAGACGACTTTCTTAAGGAAAAATGCCATGTCTTTAAGTCATTGTTGCACTTATCTTGATCGGTACCACCAAAATAAAAATTTTGTATTGGTATAGCAAAATAATTTTTGAAGTTGAAAAGGCACTTGAATTTGAAAAAAAAGAGCACTCTGTTGTAATGGGTTGTAAATTCTTTGTTTGGCTTTTTGATTTGCAAATCGAGTGTGCAAAACTCGAAAATAGCTTGTCTAAAGTCATACCTTTGAACTGATTTACAATATAGTTGAACTTTTTAAAGTGTCATGCCTTGTGTGGTGAGGTTGTTTTAGCTTGATTCTTGTGTGTGTATATTGTCTAGAATTGTAGAGAGATAAATAGAGAGTATGTTTTCCTTTTTCTTCATCTTCTTCAAGTACACATGGAGAATACACAATTGTTGCAGGTTTAAAAACATGAATCTAATATTCATGATGATAATTGTTAATGATTTATCTATGTGTATCAGTTATCTATCTTCATTCATGAGTAGCTAATTTGCAAGCTAGGGGTGTGTGCTTGATGAATATTCAATTTGATTGGGTATTGATCAATTGTTCTTAACTTTAATCTAAATGCATGGATCTATTGTTTCCTCTGAATTTTAATTAAAAATTAGTGATTGCAAATACTAGTTTAATTTACTTATCTTGCTTGAGCTTGAGAAAGAAGAGTGAGATATAGGTGAGAAAATAATAGTGGGAATATGGAGCGTGGATGTGGGAGGTTGAGCTAGAGATAGTCAACACCCATATGCCCACTTCATTAAAGGGTTAAGGCTAGAGATATCTTGGCCCTTCATTAAGCTTGGTGTGACTGATTTTTGATTGGGACCTTGGGGTTTGAGAAAACCCACGTCAGAAACATCCGTGTGGTTGAAAAATAAGATGATGTGCTTTGATCCATACTATCCATGCTAAAAATTAAAGTTAAGGCAATTGAATCAATCCTAGTGTAGTTAACAGTTCATCTATTGCACATCCCTAGTCTTTCCTATTATTTGCAAAAAATCATTTGTTTAAATCTAGCTACATAAATTCAAATTCAATAGAGTTTTCCTTTTATTTCCTCAAATCTTTACTTTACACATGTTGACAGTGATGCATTCTAGTTTGAGTTAGTTTAATACTTTTGGTTTATCTGTCTCGATTCCTTGTGGTATTTGATCACGACACTCGTCGCGTATCTTATTTTTGACAATGATCACTACCACCTCTCTTAATCGAAAGAGATGTATTGAGTGTTACCAGTTTCCTCATTCTTCCCCATTTTCATTTCTTCTCTTCCTCTCTTTCTCTAGTCATTCTCTCTCTTGTAGACTATATGTTTTTTTTTTCATTTTTTCATATGTAATCCCAAGTTTCACTTTAATTTTTGGGTGGGGTTCTCCTTGATAGTTTGGTAAGCACTTCTATTTGATTTATTTTCTTCTCTCTCCCATTCTTTTTATTTTCTCTTAGATTTCTAGTGAGCTATGATTCTTCTCTCTGCTTGCATTCTTGCTCAGATTTTTGTGCTTCTTCTTCTTAGTTCCTTCTAAAATTTTCTAGTCACTTGTCAGTTTCTTCATTTCAAAGCGGGAAAATGGAGAAAATGATTTCAAAATTATGTTTTGATAAACTGAATTTTTTAGTGTAGATTATTTTGGGGCTGCATGTGTTCTAACCCTAAAAATTGTGCATCTAATTTCCTTTGATTCTCATCAAGTTGTTATTTTCTCTGCATGTGTTAGCTTGGTAGTACATGAATTTTAACGTATGATTTTTTGGAGGTTTTCTTTCATTGATTTTGTAGTTGGGTTCAATTTTTGGTTCAATTTGTTCTTATTTTTTGGTTTGATATGCTTTCGGGTTTCATCAAATTTTGTATTGTTATAATATATATTTCCCCTATTAGATTTCCTTCTTTTGTCTGCCTTTTTCATGCAGGTTGCAAGATAGGTTCTTTCAATCTTCAAATTATTGGATGACCTGCATATTACTATATTTCGTTATGTATTAGTTTGTATACCGTAATAGACAATAATGAAATGGATTTTCATATCTTAATAAATGACATTACTAAATATTTTTTTATCCATTTAGTTGAAAAATAGTCGTCGCACAATTGATTTCACATGTTGAGAAATTGAAAGTTTCTCAATTGGGGAAAAAGGAGGCCTGCTTCATATAAGTGTGTGGCACCATCTTCAAATATCAACTTAGGACGACCTTTTATAATGTGGTAAATGTCCTACTATTGAAGGAACTATTACAATTGTACACTTTTCTATTAGATATTTTCTCTTAGTAAATTTTAAGTGATAATTTATATTTGAGAGGAAAAGTGATTAGATAAAAAAAAAATTCTCTTCATTAGAGAAAGAAGTAGTTCCACAAAAAAAATGGAACAGGGTTAGTGTGAAGACAAAAGTTGTAAGTTTCCTGTCTTTGAAGAAATTTAATTGGATAGATTTATCCTGGATATTCTTCACATTAACCAGGTTATAGTAAAATGTGATACTTTTGTGGATACTGGACCAAGAGGAAATGAAGATACACATGAAGGATACTCGAACAAAACTTATCTCTCTGTCCTTCATATGTGTCTTCATTTCCTCTTGGCTGAGTATCCATAAAAGTATCACATTTTTCTGTAACCTGCTTAATGTGAAGAACTACTCCATGAGGGATTATTGTGGAAATTATTTCTTCTAATTCTCAGATAAAGCGATGAAAGCTATTTCTTTTGGTTGTCGAATAGGTGGAGTCTAATATACAATTTCCTCCTTAATTTTATTTGACTTATTCTAAAAAAGTTCGACAACTTTTTTTCTATACAACATGATTTCATCACAAATATAAAATACTTCATAACAGATAGCTGCAAGGTGTTAAATTAGCAACAACTGAATTATCACAATGATTAATCATAATTCAAAGAGCTCCCTCTTAGAAATAAATTTCTCCATTTAGGTTTGGTAAGAACTTTCAACTAATAAGTCTCTTGACTGTGCACAATTAATGTAATCAAGAAAGTTGAGAACATTTAATGATTAGAAATGGGGTTCTTACAACCATTAAATCATTTTTTCCCAAAGTTATGCAAAGAAGGTGATGCACATTACTTTTTTTCTTTGAAGTATCCACCAAAGTTGTCTTAATCTTTTTGCAGCTTTAACTTTTCATCAAAATCTTCATCCACAAAATTTTTACTTGAAGCTTCTGCAAATTTCTTTAATTTCAATATCAAAAACTAGACAAGAGGGTTACTCGGGTGGTAAAAACCTTCTATCTCCAATCATTGAGGGGTTGAATCATAAAGGGAGAAAAAAGGTGAAAGCTCCTGGAGAGGGATAAAATACATTCTGAAGTTATAAAAGATGTTAAATTAGCACAAGGTATAATATATTGATATAACATTTCTCCGAATTTTCATAAATTCAAGAATCGAAGAATATAAAACTAAAAATATAATTTTGAGTCTATGTCATTTAAGAAATGAAAATTTGATCATTTTTTGTATAAGTATGTACATACAAATACTCTATTGTTTTAGTGTACCATATATGCTTATTGAGAGCTCGGTATATATTGTACTTATTTGTTTTTCTTGAAGTACCTAACTAAGAATAATTGATAATTCTGAAGATAGATACATGTATATGAATGGAAGTTAGAAAATTTCAGTTTAATATCTTTAAAAAATGATGCATTCACTACTTCCTTCAAAATTAAAGTTTCGTTGATAGATTTATATGTGTTTTACATGCTAATTATCTAAAATAGACTGTAAGACAACTAGGGAACGGTAATTTTCTAAGAAGTCTCTCTTTAATGTTATATCATCTTGCCATGGCAAAACTAGGCCACTTTGTTGTTACCAACATCTTTTTTGTCCTTATTTTATGAATTTATAACATCGATTACATTAATGCTTCCAAAAATAACCTAACTTTGAGCCCTTTTGGTAAATCTATTCTTGTAATAGTCTCCAAACATACAAATTCTTGGTTAGTGTGCATTCTCGATCATTACACCTTCCCATCTATCTTTCAACTTTACCCAATAACCCTTGTGGTTTAACCTGCAAAGTGTCAATTTTGAAGTTGAAGACTTAGTTATAAAGAAACAATTGCAAATTGAGAGTCAATTGATTGCTTTTTTAAGGTAAGTTTATATTGTATTGGCAAATGAGTATTTTGATGATTGACAAAGGACCTGAAGCATATCCGTGAACCATGACAGAACAGTTGACCTGACATTCAGAATCTATCACGACCAGAGCAAGGACACCGAATCGCGACACGGGATCTAGAACCATGAAGGACTCCAAGCTAATCCTTGGCACATACATAGCATGAAATGGAGAATATCTAAAGCGAAAATGAATCATAGCATAAGATAAGTGGAAGTATAAATATTGTAAATTATGAACAAAGACAACATGTCACAATGCAGAACATCTAATACATAACTATTGGAAAAGCCTTTAGTCATAAGATGAGTTGATGGAACAACACCCTCAACTAGTTCGCTAATTCTGAAAACTAAAAGACATAAAAAAACATAGCAAACTATCAAGTGTCCTCGAAAGATGAGGACTCACCCAACAGGAAGTAAACTATACCGAAGTGGGAGCGAGCTAACATCGGGACTAAGACTGATCACTCAAACCTATATCATGAGATAATATAGCATAGAGTATGTGGTCAATACTTTGAATGTATCGAGTATCTAAAAAAAGTAAAACATGCTCGTAAAATAGTAAGTCAAGGTCGAGAGTAAAGGCTAAAATGAATATGAGAATAGGGCATGCTGAAATCATAATCGTGTAGTAGTCATAAATATAAGTTATTCATCATAAGCTGAAGTGTAATGACCTAAGGTTTGAAAATAAAAATCATATAATGTACCATACATGAAATCATAAGTGAAAGATCATAAACTAATCAATGGATCAAATACACTATGAAACATAGTATCATAAATCATGAACATGAGTAACTTGAAGCATGAGGAACATGGGAGACTCATCACAACCGGCACTATCATGAGAGAGCTTACATGTGCCCCAACTATCTCTCTCAAGTGGGTAGAGCCCTCCCCAGCTTGCCAAGGCAAGAAATGATTAAGGCGTGATATCACTTGTGAATCCACATAGGATTTGAACATGAATATATACCTATGGTGGCATGTAGTTATGGGCTCGGGGTATGCTTGAACCCTTAGCCTACTCAGTACTAGACACTACTCTAAAAATATACACATGACTCATAATCAACATCGTGAAAATATACTTGATCTTGTATGGGCTTGTCTAAATCATGAAATCATAATCATACTTGAAATACGTGAAATAGTCATGAGAATAATGCTATTGAGTTGGCTATGATATATAAACTTGAGTGTCATAAAAATCATACACACTTGAATAATGAGTCATAATTGAAATCATAGGCTCATAAGCTTGAAATTCATAAAAATCATGCATAATTGGGAAAAATGTCATAAACTTGAAAATATAGATCCATGAGAGACTCTAGTAGAAAATAAGTAATCATAATCATAAATTATGAATTCAATCGTAAGAGACTTTAATTTATAAGAGATCATAAGAGATTTCTTGGGAATTGAGCCTAACCCTAGAATTTCATTAAATCATGCTTGGAGACTTAAAATCATGATATAGGGATGAAATTGGGCATGAGGGTGGAAGAATTTCCCCCATTCGTAACCCTACATCTTGGATTAAATATCTCTTAGCTTATCTTGAAGACCCAAGAGAAATTGAATGAGTTTGATAAAGAACCCTAAACTTGGCTTGAGAGGATTTGATCTTTCAAATGGGGTGTTAGAAGTAGAATGAGGGTTTAGGCTGAATAAAACCATTAATTACTACCCTTAGGAAATCCAAAATGACCTCATTCACGAGTTAAAAGAAAAGATAGTTATGAAAGTAACCCTGGAAAATTGCACTAGAAATGATGTATGTCAGTCGTCACGACTCGTACCACGGGACGTTGGTTCTTACCACGATTCGTGGTGACCAGTCGCTACAAGATGGTCATTATTTCCACTTGTATGATCTTTTAGACCATGAATACTTCTCACAACTCATAACACCACACAATGAGTCATACCATGACTCATTACTTCTAAGGCTTGCCACTCAGATAGATGTCACGACTCTTGAGCACGACTCATTACAGGGACCAACTGTTGAGCCCGAAAGTGTACAGGTCGTGCAAGTAATATAGTGGCTCTTTTTAAGAACCGGAATGTCGAACCCACAGGGACTGGACCCATTCCTCTAACTATCCATTTTTCGTGTAATCTTAGATATCTAAAGTGTTGGTGATAGACATTTTCGTTTGAGAATAATTAAGTCTAAGTTTGGGTCAAGGAAATATTACAGAAAGTGCTTTAGGAGCAACGTAGAGTTAAAGCCAGATAAACATGCGATACTATGATTTGCAATGGAATAAGCATGGAACTATCAATTGCTATTTCACATAATTAGAATTGCATGTTCATGGTCTTTCGAGCCTCTGAACACGGCAATCTAGCCTCAGCTGCGTCATTGTAGCGAAGTTTAATTTTCTAGTCGGGCAATCAATTATGTTGTGGTTTTACGGGGAAGCTTGATTAGGGACTTTCGGCCACGTCTAACCATTTAACTCAACCTAGCCTCCCAACTACTTCTTCGAGTGGTGATGTGACATCCCAAGTTGGTGCTTTCATAACCCAGGTGTGTCAACCCAAGCAAGGTGTTAGGTATATTTCTATCCAAACACGGAACCATCTCTGAGATTACTTCATGCTCCCCATATCTCATGTCTACGACCTAGGTAATGCCTTCTCAAGCTATTTCCCAAGCTAACAAATATGCTTTTATGGTGATCAATCATAAAAACATCCAACAAATCAGAATGCAAGATGAAAACAACAATCAATAACTCAATTCCAAAACAATATCATAGAATTACAATCATAATCCAATGACTTCAACCCTAGAGGAAGGGTTCTTGCCATTCATGTGAAATAAAACTAACGTTAATCTACTCTAATCTACTATTAATCTACTCCTAACTACATACTTACATGATATTGGTAGATGAGAAGGGAATTTGATAAACCCTAGATGAGTTCTCCAACTTCTCCCTTCACTCCTATGCGGTTTTCGAGAATAAAATGGTGACCAAATGGAAATAAGAGCTAAGGGTCCTATTTATAGTAAATGGGCTTGTGATGCATAATTTAACTTTGTCATGGAACGGCTGCGTGTCACGCGGGTGTATCGCGGAGCACTGCCTGCGTGACATGGAGGCATCGCGAAAGCTCAACGGAATTTAACCCCGAAAATCGGCCTCGGCGGGGCAACCTGGCAGCGATGACGCGTGGCACGCTGCTTGGGCAGCGCGTCACACCCTCTTGGTCGCGGAGCCTCATGCCGTGGCACATTGCCAACGCGCATGGGGGCTATTTTTGGCAGCACACTGCCGTGGCACGTGCCAGAAGCGCGCGGGTAGACTGTTTTGGGACTCCCTGCCGACGTTCGCGTGTTTACTCCGTCTCCAAGCCTGTACTTCACCCACTCATGAATTAGCTCCTCAAAAGTCATCAAAAACCTACAAAACAAAGGCTAAATCATGTTGGTTAGCACATATCTTCACTTTTATATAAAATCACATGAAAACTGTATAAGAACGCGTAGACAACACAATGAATTTAAGCTATAAAGCGTATCCACGGGACCTATATTATTTCTAGTGATCACAACCCCACACTTAAAGCCTTGTTAGTCCTCGAACAACCTTTTACATATCATGCATATGGAGAGTCCCACATAACTAATTTAGCAAGTTAATTCAAGCTACGGCTATAATGATTAAATGAGTACAAGTTAAAAATATAACATGCTATGAAATGACTATGTTAAGACTTCTTAACCTCGAGAATCGACTCTCAATTTTCGCAAACTCATGCAAATCCTTGATTAAGAAATACCACATGAATTTTATCCTTCATTAAACATGTGCCCTCACGGAAGGGATTACCCAATCACACGCAAAAATAATTTTACATCACAGCATGTGTGGGTAATAAAAAGAATTACACCACTCTCCTGAAGAATTCACACATGCTTCATGTCATGACCCATAAAAGCTTGCCCTTAGTGTTTACTTCACTAATTTGAGGATGTATGAATGTAAGATCAAGTAGGACTTTGTAGGTTGTAACGTAGCTTCAGTGTGCAATTAGGTACTATTATGGCGGTAATAATGACTATCTTTCCTAAGTGCATTTTAATACATCACGCCCTCATTGCGAACTTCCCTTCCCTTACTTCCCTTTTATCCTTGATGGTTTTCTTTTTCCTCTTATGTTTCCCCTTTTATTTAGGCACTTTTGACTTGTCAGTAAGGAGCTCTATAAATAATTTTCATTACTTTGTTTTCTTACTCCTTAACAATAATCAACCATTTTCACACAAGTGCACCTTTGACCTTTTCTCAACTTCTACAACTTGCTACTTTTCATTTCTTTTCATTCTCCTTACTCCTTTACTCTTCCAGTTTTCTTCTTCAACGCTTAGGAGCTTTGGGTCAAGTTCAAAGTTAATAAAGAAAGGATTAAACATGTTACTGGTATAAAAAAGAATAGGCTCAAGGCTCAGCGGGGCTAATTAGGATTAATTTCTCCAAGGTAGGTAAACGAGGGATAAAAATTGGGTTAATTCAAAGAAATGCCTAAATCATCTCCTACAATTCACATCCTTCATTTCGCTTCATACACACACCGGGCAAGTTCTAGACAATCCACAATAGCATAGAATACTCAAAAACCTTACACTCACTGCGCATGCTCAATTCAAGACACTTTCGGAGACTCTTGCTCGGCTAATCACAAGAATTCAGATTCAGCTTCAATTATTTTGAGTCACATTCAAGAGCCTAAGTGTCTCAAACAAAGTTATAAACTGGCATGCTTCAACAACGAACCTTGCATCTTACAACCCATGTACGACCCACATAACAAGAGCATCAAGCATCCAGTAGCTATGGTCTCAAAAACTTGAGCATCTATCGACTAATTTTCCTCGAGACGGTCGTCATCCATCCATCGTCGGTAAAAGTCCCTCACTATGACTAAAACGTATGTCTGAGACAAGAAAAAAAATAAAAATAAAAATAAAAATTTTATTCTTCGGTTCAAAAACCCCCGTCGGGAAAGAACCGAAATGAAAAACCCAACGGTTGATAATTCATGCTTGACTCCCAAAAATTTTTCAAATTTTTCTCATTTTCCAAACAAGCATTACATTCACCAACAATTTGTTGAGCTCAAAATTTTTGAAATTTCATTGAAATTTCCCCTCACCCCACACTTAAATCATGCTATGTCCCCGTAGCATCAAATTAACATCTCAAGAGGGTGAGAAATGCTCCTGAGGCCTTTAGGCCTAGCTAGTAGCATGTTTTTCCACCATTTGCACAAGCGGGTGGTCGACCCCACACTTTTCCTCTTCCATGTTTCCCTGTAGCTTCCTCACACGAGGGTACTCAGACTTCCCCTCCACCTATGCCTAACTTTCCACCAAAAAACACAAACAAACAAATTAAAATAACAAAATCAAAATCAAAATCAAAATTACAAAGTGCACAGGGGTACCCTTGGGTTGCCTCCCAAGCGCGCCTTATTTTACGTCGTCGCACGACGTGGGCCATCCCCTTTTCAAGACATCCTCATACCTGGGTTCTCTTTGAGAACCATCTTCTTTTCTTGTTGTTGTTGAGAGGAAACAGCCTCCCACTCTTTCCTCCCCTTCTCAACTTATTCTCAATTTAAGTCCTTTATCAGACTCGGTACAGAAAAACTTGATGTTGCCTTTGGCCGTGCACTGTGGAATCCTCCACCCCACACTCATCCTCCGCCAACACACTCACTTGACACGGAGTTTCGCAGGTGTGCGAGATGGGTTTAGCTATTGGTAGACCCGGAAGATTTCTTCTTCATCCTCGACCCTCATTTCAGGTCCACTTCTTTCATCAATCCGCTCCTCCCGGGCCAGAATGGCGATCCCAAGATTAAAGTGCACGGTCATCCTTTGAAAATCAAAACAATAAAATCGCGGGTATAATAAATTTACCTACTTTGATGAGAAGGTCCTCTATGATTCCATCCGGTGTCTCGCGACTTGTCGGCCAGGTGCAACATCAGCACTTGTCGGTCTTGTGTCTTTTAGCCCGAGGTGTTGAATAAGGATAGGGCATTAGATTAAGCGCTGCCCCTAAATCACACAAAGTCGGAGCATAGGCTTTACCAATTTGTATGGGGAGGGTAAAACTCCGCGAGGTCTTTGAGCTTCTTTGGCATATTTCTCAATACCCTGTGTTGCCTCCTCGGTCGGTGCTCACGATCTGGAAATCCACCAAATCTAACTTTGTTCGCCATCACGTCCTTCAAGTATTTAGCATACTTGGGCATTCCTTACAAGACATCAATAAGAGGCAAATTTATGTGAAGTTCTTTGAAAGTCTCAAGAACTTTTGAAACTTATTCCTCCTCCTTGCTCTTTTTTTGAATTTACGAGGAAATGGTGGTGAGTAGTCAGCACATCTTTGAATCTGATGGTGCACATTTTGTTGCCAACCTACTGATTTGCTCAGCATCGGTAGATAGTCTGGTCTTACCAACTCATTTACACCTCTTTTCTCAACTCTTTAGGCCACACGTCGGCCTAAGCGCCTTCCATTTCTAAGGCGATGGCATTGATGCGTCGGGGTTAGGATGCGCGTCGCTTGGTAATCCCTTGCGGCCTCATGTTGTGAGCAGTTGCTATTTGACCCCTTGTTTTCAAGATTGCGGGTGGCTACTTGTTGATTCATTAAGTCTGCTTTCATCTACTTTGATTTACTACTAACTGTGGTGCAGGTCTCCGTAATTTTCTGCGAGTGTTTCTCCAATGCGCACTCACTGTGCCCCCTCAATCGCCTATTATGGCGATGCGTGTTGTTGAGGTTGCATAAAATTACGCTTTTGATTTCCACCCCAAGAAGAATTCGGGTGTACTGCCAATTTACATTGGAGTTGTTCCCAAGTCGATTCTCTGAACATTCCCAATGAAATTGACTAATTCCGAATTGGCTCCACAAGATTACGCGTTGTGCCCATTATTACCACAAATTTCACACCAACTCGGAGCTTGCTGAACTGCATTAACGGCCCTTTGGTGTTGGTGCATACTCGGTTTATTGGTAGTCATCATTTGATGTTGAAGCGAAGCTAAGCATTGCTACCAAAGGCATTTAAGGCAAATACGCCCATCCAGCCACCGCTCCTTCTTCTGCCCCTCTTGACTCATTTGTGCCACTCACGGATTTCCTTGTGCAATTTTGTTCAACAAAGTGTACAGCTCATCATACGTTTTCTCCAAGGCTTGCCCACCCGATCTGAGAGTCTAGTAATATTTTTGTATGTGAGTCTAGACTTTCTACAAAGGTATGGGCCAGCACTTCATTTGATTGCTGATGATGGGGACAGTCTCTCAACGTGACTTGAATCTTTCCCGAGCCATGTACAAGTTCTCATCAGACAGCGAAATTGAGTATCTCACTTCTCAACTGGAGTCTTGCACGAAGGAAAGAATCGATAAGGAACTTTCTAGCCAAGTCATCCCATGGAAGTAATGAAGTTCGGTGGCTCGGCCAACCCGGTATCACAACGCCTCTCCCAACAATGAGAATGGGAGAGGGTCAATCGGACATAATCTGAGGACACGCCGGTGGGGACAAACGTGTCACTCCTCAGAAAGCTCTGTAAGTCTTTGGTTGCGGGTCCTCATGTGCCATTCCGATGGAATTGACCACTAGAATGTAATAGCTGCACCATATTACTGTTTAAGCTCAAAGTTTCCTCTAGGCTCCGGTTTCCGGATAATAGGAGGTCACATTAAATCGCTAGTGGGATGGCCAGCTTGCGGCGAATGCTAGCGCCATTAATCTCTAGATAACAATTGTGCTTGCTCCACGGGTGGTTGTTGTTGTACCTTTTCTAGAAGTCTCTTCAGCTTTTGCTCTAGAGCTACTCTCCTTTACAAATGGATTTGACGTTCAGGTTCAAGCAACGGTTCCACAAGCCCTCTATTTCTGCTTGACTCGGCGGGGACAGCACATCTGAAATAGACAAGACTAAAGACCAAGTTTCTCAACATGAGAAAAATTTGAAAAATCACATAAAAATAGATAAATTATCAAAACTTCGCCGAGTCCCAGGCAACGGCGCCAAAAACTTGTTGAGCCCGCAGAATTATGCCGGGTCGTGCAAATAATATAGTGGCTCTTTCTAAGAGCTGGATGTCGAACCCAGGGTGGACCCGTTCCTCTAACTATCCATTTTAAAATTATCAATCTTAGATATCTAAAGTGTTGGTGATAGACATTTTTCGTTTGAGAATAATTAAGTCTAAGTTTGGGTCAACGAAATATTACGAAAGTGCTCTAGGAGCAACATAGGGTTAAAAGCTAGATTAATCATGCGATACTCGATTTGCAATGGAATAAGCATGAGCTATCAATTGCTATTTCACATAATTAGAATTGCATGTTCATGGTCTTTCGAGCCTCTAAACACGGCAATCTAGCCTCTTGTCATCATTGTGAGCGAGGAGTTTAATTTTCTAGTCGCGGGCAATCAATTGTATTTGTGATTTACGGGAAGCTTGATTAGGGACTTTCGTACGTCTAACCATTTAACTCAACCTAGCCGCCCAACTACTTCTTTGAGTGGTGATGTGACATCGAGTTGGTCTTTCATGTCCCGGAGTGTGTCAACCAAGCAAGGTGTTAGGTATATTTCTATCGAACAAGGAACTTCTCCGAGATTACTTCATGCTCCCCACATTCTCATGTCTGACCTAGGTAATGCCTTCTCGAAGCTATTTCCCGAAGCTAACAAATATTTTTATTTTGATCAATCATAAAAACATCAACAAATCAAGAATGCAAGATGAAAACAACAATCAATACTCAATTCCAAAAACAATATCCTTAGAATTACAATCATAATCCATGGCTTCAACCTAGAGGAAGGGTTCTTGCCATTCATGTTGAAATAAAACTAACGTTAATCTACTCATAATCTACTATTAATCTACTCCTAACTACATACTTACATGAGATTGGTAGATGAGAGAATTTGATAAACCCTAGATGAGTTCTCCACTTCTCCTTCATTATGCGGTTTTCCCGAGAATAAAATCGTGACCAAATGGAAATAAGAGCTAGGGTCCTATTTATAAGTAAATGGAGAACGTGCATAATTTGGCTTTGTCGTGGAACGGCTCGTGTCACGGAGTGTATCGCGCGGAGCACTGCCTCCGCGACACGGAAGACATCCCGCCCGAGCTCACTGGAATTTAACCCCGAAAATCGGCCTCGAGAACAGCGCGATGGCAACGTGGCACGCTACTTGGGCAGCGCGTCACACCCTCTTAGTGCGCGGACCCCTCATGCCATGGCACGTTGCCGCAGCGCACATGGGGGCTGTTTTAGGCAACTGCCTGCCGTGGCACGTTGCCGACGCGCGAGGTGGGCTGTTGGGCCTCCCCTCTTTGCGAAGCGTTCGCGTGTTTATTCCGTCTCAAGCCTCTACTTCACCTCATGAATTAGCTCCTCAAAGTCATCAAAAACCTACAAAACAAAGGCTAATCATGTTGGTTAGCACATATATCACTTTTATATAAAATCACATGAAAATGTATAAAAGAACGTAGACAACACGACTAATTTAGCTATAAAGCGTATCACGGGACCTATATTATTTCCCGTGATCACCAACGAAGTCATCTTTGTGACTCATCGTATTAGGGTTGTCTCACGTGGAGTACAACCTATGATTCATGACCACGAGTCATACCACTACCCGCGACTCGTGGTTTTGGGGAATGAAGATTTTGAAGCTTACCACGAGTCCACTAGACTAAATCGAGGATCATATCACGGCATCGTATGACAAGTCGTTCTAAGGAAAGTTATTGATTTTTAATTGCTGGTTTCTACTTAGACTCTCGGGTTTGATCTTAAGAAATTTGTTGGGGTGTTACATACCCCTTGGGAACATTATTCTCGAATTGAGACTAAATAAGCTAGAAAGATAGGGAAAAAGTTGCAATCCCAAAACTTAAAATTATAGTGTGACGAGTGACTAACGGATTAAGATAAATGAATACATTGAATTCATGAAGCATACATGCATACTATGACATAAAAGGAGTAAGAGACATAAACTTGACATGAAACCAAATAGAGTACTAAGTAGGAAGCGGTACCTCATGTTGGGATGGCGGAAGAAATTAGGTGCGGGTATCACAGCTATCATGCCTTCGGCTTCCCATGTAGCTCTGTCAATTAGGAGATTTCTCCAAAATATATTTATGAAAGCTACCTCTTGTTTCTAAACTTTCGAACGGACGATCAAGACACAAACGGAACTTCCTCATAGGAAAGGTTGTGTCACACTAAAGCTCTCTCTTGGACAATTAAGGTCGGGTCACCAATGGACTTTTCAACAAGGATACATAGAAAACTAGATGCACCAAAGCTAGCTTTCTGCTAGTATAGCTCCAACTCATATCCAACCTTGCCAACTCACCTCAAAATCCTATAAGGACCAACATATTGGGGACTAAGCTTCCATTTATCGAACCTCCTGCTCCCTTCATGGAGACACCTTTAAAAAACACCTAATCATCGATCTCGAACTCAAAAGCTCTCTCCTTTTAATATCAGTATACGATTTCTCGACTCGAGTTGTCTTCGGCATCTCTGAATAGGCTAAACTTTCTCCATAGCTCATGAGCTGAATCTGGCCCCATCAATGTAGTCTCACCTTACTCGAACCATCCAATAGGTGATCTGCCTCCTTATAAAAGCGTCAAATGAAGTGTCGAATCTGGAGTGATTACTTTTGTTATAACAAACTCGATGAGAGGTAAGTGATCATTCCAACTACCCACATGAAATAAACATACGGGCTCTCAACATGTACTCAAAGTCTGAATGGTCCATAGCACGACCATGTCTGAGATGGAAAGGAGTTTGTGCTAAGTTTCACCTAAGTATCAAGGCCCCTCTAAAACGATCCAGAATTGAGGTGAACTGAGTACCCTATATGAGATAATGGACAAAGGAACTCCATGCAACCAGAAACAACTTCACGGAATGTAAACTCTAGCATAATCCTCGGTTGAACATGTAGTTTTTTGACGGACGAAATGTGTTAATCTGGTTTAACTTGTCTACAATCACCCATATAGAGTCACATTGTGGTGCTGTGAGGCAACCCTATAATGAAATCCATGTTTATATCTTCCCATTTCCAAGTAGGAATGCTGATGTCCACGAAGCATACCTCCCGGGTCTCTGTCTCAACCTTCACCTTTTTGCAATTCGGGCATAGCCACAAATTTTCTATGTCCTTATTCATGTCATTCCCTTTAATAGATTTTCTATAAATCATAGGTACATCTCGGTGGCACT
This sequence comes from Datura stramonium, assembly GCA_018107945.1. Classification (NCBI taxonomy): domain Eukaryota; kingdom Viridiplantae; phylum Streptophyta; class Magnoliopsida; order Solanales; family Solanaceae; genus Datura; species Datura stramonium. Next base: position 36,738 of record JACEIK010008026.1, read on the forward strand.
TGGATAGATATTGAGAGCCATGAGCCGCAAGCTCAACATCTTCTCTCTCAAATCATCCATAGCGAATATACAATCGGCCTTGATATCAAAGCAAACCATCTCCCCCTTGGGATAAAACCTCTCTTTCGATTACGGATAACCTCCTTTAATTTCACTATGATAGGGACCTCATATTTCCTTTCTTTAACTTCTATCACCAATGAAGATTCCAGCCCATTCTGAATAATAACACCACCATCCGTTGAATCAGTAAGGTGAACAACTAAATGAGCGAGCCTATGGACGTTTCACCAACTCCTCTCCCATCTAAACATAGGACACACTCTCAATGGATAGACTACTAGAGCATCGCCAGCATTGTTCTTACTGAATGATAAAGAACACTCATTTTATAGTCCTTCGCAGCTCTAGCCATCTTCTTTGCCAGCAAATTCATATCATACGGATGAGCAGGTACTAAAGGATCTTATGGTCTTTGGACATATCCATATGCACCCATTACAAATAGTGCCTCCAAATCTTCAAGGCAAACACCACTAGCTGCCAACTGTTAGGTCATATGTCGGGTAATTCCTTTCATGAGTCTTAAAGCTGTCTCGAAGCATATGCAATGACCTTGTGATGCATGAACACACAACCAATGCCAATTCTAGAGCATCTGTGCACAGTAGGCCATCGTAGCACGGTAGGTAAATGCGGGGTCGAGTGAGTCGAGTCTTTAACTCTTGAAAACTTCTTTTCCTAGCTTGTCCAGACCTTTGAAACTTGACCTTCTTCTCGGTAAATGAATAACGCAATGGATAAAAATCCTTCCCGGAACCTCCACATGTGCTTGACTAAACCTAAAAATCTCATAATAGCGGGACTAACGGAGTCTAGGCCGGTTCTTCACCGCCTCACATCTTTTGAGAGTCTACTGCACACACTCCTTAGACGCCCACATGACAGAACACTATTGAGTTGGTAAAAACTCACACTTGCTAAATTTAGCAAACAAGCGATAATCCTTGAGTGCAACACAATCTCGAATGAGTGGCATGTGATCCTTCTTACTTTGAGAGTATGTGAGGATGTCATCTGAATACAATGACGAACATATCCAAATACTACTTGAACACCCTGTTTATCAAATCCATGAAAGCTATGGGAGCATTAAGTTTAATCCGAGCATAATTACAAACTCATAATTACCATACGCAGTGTCACAGCTTTTTCAATATGTCCACTCTCCTAACTCTGAGTGATGATAGTCGGATCTAAGGTACATATGTGTGACTTTCAGACGGAGGCCGGGATCGCGGCACGGGATAAGGAACCTGAGAGACCCCAAATTGACTCATGGCATGAGCATACATCTGCTTTCGATCAACAAAACTGAATAATCAACAATATAATCATAACGTAAGTCTAACTTAAAAATAACATGAGAATACACAATATGGAAGGCTGAATACAACCATATGTTTGAAAATCCTCCAAACATGACGAGTTTTTGGAACAATACCCCCAAATAACTCAAAAAATGAAAATTGAAAATACATAAGGAAATGCGAGTAAGTCTAGTCCTCGGGAGATTATGACTCATCGACCGCGCAAGGCTAGCTCGATAAGGCGGCTATGAATGGGGCTGAACCTAGAGTCGGGTCTTTGTATCATGAAATGATACAGCATGGAAATATGCGGTCGATGCATTGAAAAATACAGTATGCGGGGTAAGTAAAACCGCTTAAGTAAGTAAAATAAATTTAAGATGCGCATAATGTAGAAACATAAATATCTAGAATTTGAGAGGAAGCACATGCATTCTTTCTAAAATCATGATCTCATCATAACATAATATATCATCATAACATATCATAACATAATCGATTGACTCAAAGCTAAAATCTGATATTTATAAGTAAATCTTAACGTTGAGTCAAACTTTGCTAGAACATGCTTAAATATGTAAATCTCATGAGTAATGAAGATTCATAATAGTAATCATGAGGAACAATGGGAGACTCGTGTTTTAACATCGACATATCACGACAGAGCTTACATAGTCCCAACTATCACACAGGTGGTGAGCCGTCCAAAGCCTTGCCGGGGATAGGGACGATACCATGACATCGATATCAAGTTCGTGGCGCAATAGTGAAGGGGATAGCTCTAGGGAGGTCTCAAAGTCATAATGTATAAACCTATATTGGCGCGTAGTTACGGGCATAGGGTGATCGACCATAGCTGCTCGATACTAGAAGCTACTCCCAAAAATATGCATATGCTCTACATCATTTTTCTATGAAGTTCAACATCGTCTATTGGCGAAGCTCATGAATCAAATACATCTCATTGATGAAATTATGCGTATGAGAAGCTTTAACTCAAAAACATACCACAAGGCTGAAAGAATATTAGGTCTTTGCTCCAAAACCATGTGTAAGCTCAATTCGAAAGTCATCAATCATACTTTGAACATGTATAATTGCCCAAAAAGCTTTACCATACTTGAATATACTCAATTCTTATCGAAAACACGATTATAAACATGGGTATCTTGAAAACATTCTTTTAAATCGCAATATCTCACCATCATCATACACTCGCCATAAATCTCTTCTTTCACGTACTTTTCATCAATAGGTTTTTTAATTCTTAAAGCTAGAAACATTATTTTTAATTGAAAACATTATAAAACTTGTCCATGCTTCATAATTCGATAGTAGGAACATAATTAAATCATACGCATGTAAAGAATTAGAAACCTCATGCATTGGGTTAAAACCCCATAGTTTGAACATAGAACATTCATGATTTAGAGAGGGTTGGGCATGGGTGTGAAAGAAATCACCCATTCATAACCCTACATACCTATTGGTAGCTAATTCTTACCCTTCGTTAGATGCCCAATAGGAATTGAAGAGGAATTGATGAATTCTAGGCTTGATCACCCTCTCTAGTCTTCTACCTTGCATACATGAAGGAATAGAACAAATGAACTTAACCCTTTAAAAGTCACCGATGTAGCTTCGAAATGACGTAGTTTAGGCCTTAGGATATTAGGATTTATGGAAAAGGTCTTACTAAATTCGCGGATAATAGCGCGAGATGCTCCCAGGGGACCTAACAACTCATTCCGTTTGACCCACCTGGCTTCATTGGCTTGATGGTAATCTGTGCTCAATAGGTATCTGGGCTCATAATGGAGGACCACGACGGCTCGTGACGAGGTGACCACAACTACGTGGTCACCATCCGTGATGTGCTGCTTGCCTTAGCTTGCACAAAATCATTCCCTGCTTGGCCACGAGTATTCCCACGAATCGTGAGTTGACCATGACTCGTAGGGACCTCCCATCAAGTACATTTCCTCCCTTCTCTCTTACACTCACCACCCTGGTGACCTAATGACTCGTGGGGCTTCTGCTGCGAGTTGCGGTCACGTCAGTGGGATCCCATTTCCAAATTTCAAATTCATTCCCTAGCCTCCCCCGAGTCACATCATGACTTGTGGGCTCACGAATTAAAGTCTCCTCACGACTTATTTTGTGTCTGAGGTGCCAAATTTTAGGTTTTTCTCCGTTTTGACTCAGGTTTTGATCCTTGGACTTTCGAGTATAACAATATCTCCCCCTTGGGAACATTCATCCTTGAATGTTGGGAAGCGAAGAGAAATTCAATTTTCATATTCATATCTCCCCCTTGGGAACATTCATCGTTGGATGTTGGAAAACATACAAAAAAAGCGAGAGAAATGCAATTATCATATTCAAAAAATCTTGATCATTTACATAGCGACGAATGACTACCTCAGATTCAAACTACATAGCTGAATTGAATTCACGAATCATACATACATCATATACATAAAAGAAACTTGGGCACATAGGCCCGAATATGAAAACTAAATAAAGTTCTAAGCTAAATATCTCAAAATTTAGCGAGCGGTAGAGAATGAAATGGGTATCCTAGCCATCATATCCGGCAGGCTTCCCTGCTTCCCTCAACATCTTTTGATTCCTCCATAAAACATTAATTGAAGCTACTTCCTTGTTCCTTAGCCTTTGAACTTTGACGGTCTAGTATTTCTACGAGAACCTCCTCATAAGCCCAGGTTGTCATTCACAACAACAACATCCTTTAGGAAAACTGGTGGATCACAGGCACTTCTGGAAATCAACACACGGAATAAAGATGCACGAAGCTAATTCTAAGGGAACTCTAACTCATAGGCTATTTTCCCAACACGTCTAATGATCTGTCTGGCGACATAGCGGGGACTAAGTTTTCCCTTCTTTTCCAAACCTCATCACTCTTCATAGAAACCTTGAGAAATACCCAATCATAGTCAAAATCTAATTCTCTCTCCTTCTAATCGACCGCATCTAGGACTTTTGGTGACTCTATGGGTTTCAACTTTGTCCTTATTAACTAAACCTTCTCCATCACCTCATGAACCAAATGCATGTCCTATACCAGCCGCTTCGTAACCTCAAACCATCAATGGGCGACCTGCACCTCTGCCCACGTATAGAGCCTCCAGGCAGTTGCCATCTGGATCTTGGATTGATAGTTATTATTGTATGCAAACTCGATAAGAGGAAAATGCTCATGTGACTACCTTTGAAGTCAATCACGCATGCCCTCAACATTTCCTTGAGAGTCTGAATTACTTTCTCAAAACTGCCATGCGTTTTGCGGGTGAAATGTTGTCCTGAGCTTAACGTGTACCAATCCTTTTAACGACTTCCAAAGAGCCAGAGGTAAATTGAGTACCTCTATACGAAATGATGGACAAGGGCCTCCATGCAATCGAACTGAAAGCTCCTAGATATCTAGTTTGGCATAATCCTCCATTTGAATTCATTGTTTTGATTAGTAGAAAATGGAGTGGCCCTTGGTCAACCTATCTACCACAACCCAAATGGAGTCACATTGTCGACGAGTATGAGCTAATGGTGACAAAGTCCATGTTGATCTCTTTACATTTCAGTAGGAATGCGATATCTGAAGCACGCCTCTCGGCCTACGTGCTCAATCTTTATTTCATGACGAGTTTGGAAACTTTGCTACAAACTCATGATATCCTTTTCATTCCATTCCATCAATAGACTTCTAGTAAGTCACGATACATCTTGGTGGCACACGAATGGATAGTATACTTTGATCCATGAGCCTCGTGCAACATGCAGGAACACATAAGCGACCACAGTATCGGAGCACACCATCTCCCCTTTGGAAGATCTCTACCTTACGGTTTTGAATGGCTTCCTTTACTTTACCAATCACAGGGTCCTCATCTTTCCTAGCTTTTATATCGGTCACCAAGGATGATTCGATGCAGTAGAACAACAACACTTTGCCATCGGACGAGTCAACCAACCTAACTCCCAACCTTACTTGAGTCGATGCACATCTTTCATGACTCATTCTTCCTTCATCCACATGAGCCACACTGCTCCGTGGAGAATTACACTGAATAGTCCGCTACTCTTAGCCTTACCCGGATGGTAAAGCACACTCATATTGTAGTCTCTCTTGAGTGGCTCCAATCACCTCATTTTCCCCGAGATTTGAGAATCCTTCTACGTGAACACATATTGCGGGATCTTATTGTCAGTAATACATCATGTGGACCCATTACAATTAATGTCGCCATATATTCAACACACAGTACCACCGCGGCCAATTCAAGATCATGGTTTGGTAATTCTTCTCTGTGAACTTTTAGCTTGTCTAGGGGCATATGCTATAACCTTCAGTGCTACATCAACACACACACAAGTCAGATCCTTGAAGCATCACAATACACCACAAACCCATCGGTACCCTCACGAGTAGGGTGCCTTCGGTGCTAAAGTAAGTAGAATCTTCAACTCTTGAAAGATTTTCTCATAAGCTCCATCCATTGAAATTTCACCTTATTCTAAGTCAATTTGGTCAAAGGTGCTACAATCGGTGAAACCTTCAACAAACATAAGAATAGCAAACTAAGCAGAAGAAGCAAATATGACATTCACACAATGCAGGCCAATTCTTCACCGCCTACCACGACCTCGGGCGGCGAATATGTGGTCATCGGTCTGGCCTGCGGCTCCCTCTCTCACAGATGTGTAGCCTCCATCTGGGCATACAACACCATCCAGGGAATTCCATCTCTTGGTGAAGCATGGTGATCCACCACATAATCACTTTCATCCTAATGGCATTTACACCATGGACGAATCTCACCCAGTGCCTTACGATTAGCGCCTGCGGGGGTGATACTTTGTGAGCGGGTAAACTCTAGGGCATACTCCTACACCGTCATCCTTCCTAGTGCAAACACAAACCATGGCTGTATGTCTCCTGAGGGAAGAACCGATCGAAGAATGCAACATGAAACTCTTCCCCAGTGACAAGGCCCATCCCCGTGACCGCTTCTATCTTTCCATTGGCGGCTTCGGATGTGCGAGACTCTCTTCAACATATATGAAGCCTTTCTGCGCCTCAACCCCATTCAACCCCCACGGCAGGTGAACCTATCTATCTGAACTCATCTGGGTCCTCATCCACTTTGTAGAGCCACAGCGGGTTCATTCTCGGGAAATCTCGGCTCGATCCTGCATTTGCATTTTCATTTTTGCAAAACATGCTGCGCTTGCTGATTGACCTAGCGGCCAAGGACTACGTGCGTCGAATAACAGCAGAAACTTTGCATAGGCAAGCGTCACAGTGGTGGTGCTCTGAGCGAGTGGGCTCTGTGGTTGCCATTACCCATTGCCATCTCATGGCCTTCTGTTCCATTCTTCCTACCATTCATTCTTCCAGGAGCCATGATTCTAAATCGCGAATATGCGAATTGTGGATGGAGGGCATTTCATCACTACATAGATCATGATGAAGACATTTCCTATATGTTTGTAGCCTCTTCGTCAAAGTGTGGCGCGCTTCACACCCGTAGGAATAACTCTGCTTAACATGTCTTTCAGGACACGCAGGACATTTCAAACCTATTGCTCTGTTAGTTTTTAACGACAGAAAAGATTGGATCTATACGGGACAAAGAGCCACTGAGCGACCCCAAGTTGACCCATGGCATAAGCATACATCTAACTCAATCAATGTAACTGAATAATCAACAATATAATCAAAACATAAGTCTAACTTAAACATAATCAAATACAAAATACGAAGTTTAATACAACCATATGTTACGAAAAGCCTCTAAACATGACGAGTTGTTGGGACAAGACCCCAAACTATCATGGTGAAGTGAAAAATACAAAGAAGTGGTGATCTAGTCCTCGGAGATAAGGACTCACCAACAACGCAAAATTTAACTCACGATAAGCTAACTACGAGCAGGGTTGAACCTGAGTTGGATCTGTATCATGATAGATACATCATTGAGTATATATGATCGATCACATTGAGATGCAGAGTATGCGGTGTAAGTAAAACTACTTAAGTTAAGTAAAATCATTTAAGGACAATGTGATAAAAAATATAAACATCCGGATATGAGGGTAGGGCTTTCATACATTTCTAAAATCATGATCTCATCATAACATAACATATCATAACATAATCGATTGACTCAAAGTGAAATATGATATTTATAAGTAAATTTTAACATTGAGTCTATTTGCTTTAGAACATGCTTACATATGTAAAATCTCATGAGTAATGAACATGTATACTTAAAAATTATGAGGAACAATAGGAGACTCTTCTTTTAACTATACCGATAGAAACTACGATGGTCCCAACGCTATCACACTCAAGTGGTAAATTGTTCAAGCCTTGCCGGGGCTAGGGATGATACTATGATATCCATATCAATCTTGTGGCCTAATTGGGGAAGGATAGCTCGAAGGGAGGTCCCAATTATAATGTATAAACCTATATTGGTGCGTAATTGAGGCATAGGGTGATCGACCTAAGCACCTTCGGTGCTAGACACTAATCCCAAAAACATGCGTATGCTCTACATCAATTTTCAATGAAGCTCAACATCGTCTATTGTGAAGCTCATAAATCAAATACATCTCATTGATGAAATTATGTGTATGAGAAGCTTTAACTCAAGAAACATACAAAATTTGAAAGAATATTGGGAGTCTTCACTTCTGAAACCATGCGGTAAGCTTTCGATTCAAGAAAGTCATCAATCATACCTTGAACATGTAGGGAATTTCCCCCAAAAAGCTTTATCATACTTGAAAATACTCAATTCATATCGAAAACACGATTATAAACATGAGTAGCTTGAAAACATGTTTTTCGTCATAATATCTCATCATCATCCTACACGTCACAAATCTCATATTTCATGTACTTTTCATCAATGGACTTTTTAATTCTATAAAGTGAAACATGATTTTTAATTGAAAACATTATAAGGCTCTCCCATTCATCATAATTCGATGGTAGGAACATAATTAAATCATACAAGTGTAAATAATTAGGAGCTTCATGGCATTGGGTTAAAACCCCATAGATTATACATAGCAATCTCATGATTTAGAGAGGGATTGGGCATGGGTATGAAAGAAATCACCACTTCATAACCCTACATACTTTATTTGTTAGGCGATTCTTACCCACGTCGTTAGATACTATTAAGGAATTTGAAGAAGGAATTGATGGATGCTAGGCTTGATCACCCTCACGTAGTCTTTTACCTTGCATGCATGAAGGAGACAAGGCCTAAATAAACTTAGCATTTAAAGTGCCACTCATAACTCAAAACGACATAGTTTAGGCCTTAGGATATTAGGAATTATGAAAAGAAACTTTTACTAAATTCACAAAAAATAAGCGCTACGATAGTCCCAGGGACCTAATGACTCGTTACCTCGACCATGACTCGTGGCTTGATGCGCCCAGATTCCCTTTGCTCACGCTTGGTCTCCTGTTCATGTGGGGACTCAACGACTCATGACCAGGACCAACAACTCAATGAGTACCATCGATCCACTTTGCCTTAGCTTCCACAAAATCATTCCCTACTTGTGATTGTTCCACAAGTCGTGGGGATGAAACTCTAGCAGGTGGGACCTCCCATCAAGTACATTGCCTTCCTTATCTCTTCTTACTTTCACCCACTTACAAGTGACCTATTTGACTCGTGGGGCTGACCACGAAGTTGTGAGCCTTTTTATGGATCCGTTTCCCAGGCTACAGATTCGTCCAGCGGCCTCCTCACAGAGTCTGACCACATTCATGGAATCCTCTCCTTTGGTCACCTCATGACTCGTCTGTGTATGGTGCCATATTTTAGGTTTTCTCGTTCAACTCTTGGTTACGATCCTTGTTTCGGGGTATAATGAGTTCTATCTTTGAGAAGTACCTTGCACCTTAAAGTTGGTCAAACAAGTGATCTGGAGTCTACGGGAGGATACTTATTCTTGGTGTGACCTTGTTGTTGCATCGATAATCAATGCACATTCAAAGAGAACCATCTTTCTTGAACAAATTTGGGCACCCTATGGGGACTTACTCGCATGATGAGACCTTTTATCTAAGAGATCCTTCAACCTGTTTCAACTCTTTTAGCTTTCATTTGGGCCATGCGTAGAGGAGATGGATGTGGGTTGTCATCAGGGGAAAGTCAATACAAAGTCAATCTCTCTCTTGCGAGGAAGTCACAGTAGATTATGCAGGGAACACTTTGGATTCTCACATACCATGAGGCCCGACTAAAAAGTCGGGGTCTCGAATGTAGAATCCTTAACTAACTAGATGGTATACACAACCGCCCGTAGATCATCTTTCCTAGCATAAGATGAAACAAAGTGACTATAGCACAAATGAACTACCTTCACTCTAGAGCGTGTTCACCGAAAATTCGAACTCAATCATATGGTTTCTACAGTGCTTGAACCATAACAAGCATGCAACCAATTCATCACCAAATATAACATCGAAATTGGTTATGTCTAACTCCACTAAGTTGGCAAAGAATGAATTTTGAAGAATAATGATAAGGAAATTTCTATATACCAGTCAAGCTAAGCCCCGGCTCACCAACAAGAAGAGAGTGAGAAGAGGATTGAAGGATTTTCAGATGACAGTGACTAATAGCAACATAAGGAGTCCTGAGGATAATGTGGCCCCTAGGTCTAACAATTGCATAAACAACAAGATGGAAGACTCATAACAAACCAATGACAACATACGGTAGTGCTCTGCCTAGTGGGACAAAGTGCATAGAACCTATTTGGCACTATCCATGAAGCCACTTCCAGAAGAGCCACCTGTTGAGATGGGTGAGCTGTTAGACTACTAAAGTGGTGGCTGGTGCGTAGCTCTTTGTCACCTATTTGGCTAAAAGGAAATCCCTAGGTGGAGCCACACCCCGAAGCAAACATACGAGCTAACCAATCACTCTCATGGGTGGTTCATACCACACTTCCTCCAAGGTGGGAAAGTCGCTCCTAGCATACTCCTCGATCCTGAGCGCTCTCTACCTCTCGATCACCTCAGTGCAGGATAAAACTCTTGGGTGATGGAGCAAGGCGATGACCTTTGATGGGGCCCAAGGCGATGTTGTCACGCCCCGCCTTGGGGGTATATTGGCACAGTGCTAGTAGGACCTGAATTTGCAGCGAGTAGCGTAAGCACATGCAGTGCCCGGCTAGCTCTATTTCAAATTTCAGGAACAACGGGCTATATAATGGGCATGGCTTGACCTCGGCCGGCGGGGCCTATGGCCACTGCATGTAACATGACTAACCGAGACATACTCAAAATAAAGACTTATGGGTGACAAGGCCTCATCTTTGTCTAATCCATCTTAAAACTCAACATAGATATCAAACTGAACTGTGACGTAGGGAGTCACCACTACCCATCCAGACTATGGACCCACGACCAGCATAATCAGAATACTAAACCATTTGAACAAAGGCACAGACCTCACTGACCGTCTCCAATGACCATAGGAATGCATATATGTCTACCAAGCCTTTATGAATCTTGATAAATGGTGGGACAGGTTGACCTACCACTCTTGTATAAGCGAAATAAACTACACTGCAGATATCAGGCTCCAGGATGAGCTGATGACTCTATAGTTGGTAAATCATGAGGGATCGCCTCCTGCGTCTATAGTACCTACGGGTGGCAAGTAATCGAGGCGCCCCAGTGGGCATCGTGCCGTTGATGCTTGGTATGCAAAACAACTGAATACATATAACATAACTAGCAATCTTTTGAATAGCGAGGAGATCGCTGAATCTGAAGAAGCTGATACATTTGGATCAAACCTTTACCCATGCTAATAGGGCAGGAGCGTGCACAGTGAAGCGCCGGCGGCCTGCGTCTGTTAACTGCTATGGCATAATACGCCTGTATATAGCTTAAGCAAGAGCCAATACCAGCCCCCATAAAGTGGGATGGCGCCAAACAAGCGAAACAATCTAATACTCAAGTTAAACAGTAAATAAGATGCTCCTCCTGCAACTTCCGGCACCTCTGCGGCCCCACAGGCTCCGGCTCGGGCCATAGCCCGCGATATAAATAACCGTGTGCAGTCTGTGGGACTCCTATCTTGTATCTATAACAGCGTATCGAGATACGATTTCCACCAGGCATTTCTTTCAAACGAGCTATACGTCTTGTAATGCTGATCAGCTTGACAGGAACACTTCATCCCATCTTCGTCCAAGCCAGGACGGCATGCCACTCCTTGGAGTGACGTAAACCCTACCCGCCTAGATGGGTGACACGACTACCAACCCAGGGCGGCGGGGACGCTCAAAACTGCCCTCGCGGCATGACTAGTCTCAGCAAACAATAGGCACATAAATAGCAAGCATGTTGGCAAATACTATAAATCGATTTCTCCCATTAGAGTCTTTCTTTGTATTATCTTGAGTTCTTTACTACTTTATCTGAATCTGTGATCTTTATCTATTGCCAAGGCTAAAGCTGTGGCCAGAATGCTATCTGTCTGTTTGAAGCTGTCGTAGCCAGATATCATCTGTCTGAATGGCCATTTATGCCAGAATACTAATACGGCTCTGTCACAGTTTTTGCTTTACTAACTTGTATTACGATTATGTTCACAGTGTTCTAAGCATGCTTGCTAATCACATCTTTGGGCTATCTTGATCTGAATGCCTAACAAGTCTTACAGTACTTTCATGACTTTTCGGATAGAATCACGTCATAACAACGCAAACCAGACTTCTTGAACTTGCACAATACTCATCATTCAACTCCGAGAGTTCTAGTGAGTTTACTATGATATACAAGGCTCAAAGCTACTAACTTGTGGCAGCTTTCGCACCTTCGCCTGGGGTTATCAACTATCGGATGAAGCTCGGTCGATTACTCCGGCTATTTCTCCCAAGCATTTTACATATACATCAATTAGTACTAAATACACCCATGTTATGGAAGAAAATGTCACTTTCGTTATATTTATAGCCTAAGCAGGCTTGTCGAAGGCGTCAAAAACTTCAACATTTCGAAAGTCCAAGGAGAAGTATTCAACTTTAAGGCTAGAACACATTGACCACTAATTTGGAGCAATTCCACTTACCTTAATAGTCGATTATCACGATGATTTTGTAGTGAATTTGTGAAACTAAATCCGTAGGAATGGTCTGCTGCTTTCGGCCTCCGATATAGTTAATTTAGTTGGACCCTAAAGTTTGACGGGCGTAATCGGCGATGATTAATAATGCTTTCGCACCCTCTACGTTTCTCTGTCGCAACTCTACGTGAGATTTTAATCAATTAAGCTGAAGTGGGGCTTTATATGCTTGTGTGCTGGTCAAGGCCAACGTGTCATGGAGCCAACGCGGGCTCCACCTCCCATGACACATCGCCATCAGCGGAGGGCTTATATATAGGTGGGACCTATAAGTCGCATTCTGGAATACGGAATTTAAGTGCCATTTTTGCCTGCGGCCTTCAACTTGGCGCTTGTCCGATCTTTCCCAGGTGCTTTTCCCTTAGCATGTATGGCATTCAAATACCCTTAGCAACACGAATAGGCCAATCTATGTGTCGGGGAATCTACGGGGTGTAACGGATATCACCACATTAAGATCTCACAGTGAGAATACCCCGAGCTCTGTCACACGTCCTTCATGGACTCTCTCTCCATTTCCTTCATCTGTCTACCTCCATCTATTGAGCATATATCATCAGTCAAGAGATATCTATATTACTAATAAGCATGGTGGTCCTGTACTCCATGACCAATGAATCCGCAATCCAATTCATGAACCGATGAATGTATGATGATGATGAGATTTGATGATGAAAAGCATGTTTCTAAAGCTACCTATGATTATGATATAGTTTTCAAAATGAATTGAGTAGATCCATGCATTATAATGTTTTGGGCAGGCATATAATGATATGATGATGTAGTATCTCTAAAGTAAGCTTACCACATGGTTTTGGAGTAGATGTTCCCATTTATATTTGAGCTTGTGGTATGTTTGAAATAAAGCTTCATGTGCATGAATTCATAATTGAGATATATTTTATTATTGAGCACATTTTCATACGATGGCTTCATTTTCATACGATGTCGGTTCTATGCATGATTTCATTATTGAGCTTTGTCAAATGACAATGTTGAGTTTCATTTCATACGATGTTGAGTTTATGTATGATTCCATTGTTGAGCGAAGAGTCCATCACTGAGCGGGCAAAGGGTCGATCACCCGATGCCCCAGAACTATGCGCAAATGTAGGTTGATACTATTATGTTGATGGGACCTCCCTTGTGAGCTATCCCCAGGCCTAATGTCCCATGAGCTTGATATCGATATCATGGTAGAATCCTTAGCCCTGGCAAGGCTTGGATGGCTCTGCCCACTTGAGTGTGATAGTTGAGACCACGTAAGCTCTATCTTGGTATGTCGATTAAGTGACGAGTCTCCCATTGTCTATATGATTCAGATTTCCATATTCATTATTCATGGTTATTATTTACACATGCATGTTCTGAAAGTAAGGTTCGACTCATTGTTTAGCTTTTCTTATAAATGTTATGTTTCAGCCTTGAGTCATTCGAGTTAGCTATGATGTTATGAAGCTATGCATTGTCATATCATGAAAAGATTACGATTTCATAATGAATGCATGCAGTCCTTCCTCTCAAATTTGGAAGCTTAAGAAATTTTATGAAATGTTTTAAATGATTTACTTTACTTAAGCGGCTTTATTTACCTTGTATACATGGTACATTCCACGTACTGACCACATACTTTCTATGTTGTATCATATCATGATATAGGACCCAGCTCCCAGGCTCAGCCCCGCTCGTAGTCGGTTGTCAGAGTTAGCACCTACTTGGATGGTGAATCCTCATCCTTCGAGGGCTGGACTTTCAGTTTCCTTATGTATTTTTCAGCTTCAGTATTGTTGAGTTAGTTGGGGTCTTGTTCCATCAACTCGTCCAGATTAGAGGCTTTTCAGAATTCTATATGTGTTAGCTTTGGATGCTTATTCTGATGTGATGTTGAGTTAGACTACCGCTGAGTTTATAGTGTTGATTCTTCAGTATTTATATATTGAGTTAGATTTATGCTTATGCCTTGGGTCGACTTGGGGTCTCTCGGGGCCCCTTGTCCCGTGTCTACGATTCGGGCCTCCATTCGGGTCGTGAAAAGTTATAGGTTAGGGAAGTTGATATCCCTAAGACTGCCTTCAGAACTAGGTATGGCCACTATAAGTTTCTGGTGATATCTTTTGGGCTTACTAATTCCCCAGCAGCCTTTATGGATCTGATGAATAAGGTGTTTGAGCTCTTTATTGATGTATTTGTGATTGTCTTCCTTGATGACATCCCGATTTACTCATGATCGGAGGCTGAACATGAAGATCACTTGAGAGTTGTGTTACAGACTCTCCCGGAGCACAGGTTGTATGCTAAATTTTGTAAATGTGAATTTTGGCTAACATCTGTAGCTTTCCTTGGTCATGTGATTACAGCTGAAGGCACAAAAGTGGATAGTCAAAAAAAGAAGCTATAAAAGTTGGCCTAGACCCTTGAATCCTACAGAGGTTCATAGCTTTATGGGTTCGGTAGGTTACTATCGTAGATTTGTAAAAGTTTTTTCTACTATTTTCGTGTCGTTGACAAAGTTGACTCATAAAACAGCTAAGTTCCAGCACCTGTCTTGGCTCTAATAGAAGGTACATAGGGTTATGTGATTTATTGTTATGCTTCCAGGGTTGGCTTAGGTTGTGTTTTGATGCAACATAGCAAGGTCATTGCCTATACTTCGAGGCAACCGAGGAAGCACGAGTAGAATTACCCTACCCACGATCTAGAGTTGGCAACGATGGTGTTTTCATTGAAGATCAGGCATCATTACCTGTATGGGGTACATGTTGATATTTTTACAGATCATAATATCCTTCAGTACTCGTTCCAGCAAAAGGAGTTGAATTTATGAAAGAGAAGGTGGTTAGAATTGCTGAAAAATTATGATGTTAGCATTCTGTACCATCCTAGCAAAGCTAATGTTGTGTATGATGCATTAAGCTGCAAGTCTATGGGAAGTTAAAGTGATATTGACACTGACAAAGTTGGAATGGTGAAAACTATACAATAGTTAGCTAATCTACATTCAGTTGCTAGATATAGAAGATGGAGGTATGGTAGTTTAGAACACCGCAAAATCCTCCCTGGTGTCAGAAGTTAAGCAGCAACAGTATGAGGATCCAAAATCGATAGTGCTAAGAGATAGCATTCCACAACAGAATTAGGTCTTGTTCGAGCGCGGGCTAGATAGAGTCCTTAAATATCAGACTCGTTTATGTGTGCCAAATGTGCAAGCTACGGGAGAAAATTATGAGTGAAGCTCATTACTCTCGGTATTCAGTACATCTAGGTGCCATGAAGATGTATCGAAACCTAAAACAGCTATATTGGTGGAACAGCATGAAAAAAGACATCATAGGTTTCGTGGTATAGTGTCCTAAATACCAGCAGGTGAAGGTCGAGCACCAAAGATTTGGAGGCCCGACTAAGAATATAGATATTCCACCTTGGAAGTGGGAGGTGATTAACATGGACTTTATTATTGGTTTGCCGTGGACGAGTAGGAAGTGTGACTCCATCTAGGTAATAGTAGATAGATTGACCAAATCAGCTCACTTCCTACAAGTCGTGACCACTTATGAAGTTGAGGGTTATGTCAAGCTATATATTTTTGATATAGTTCGCCTACATGGCGTCCCTTTATCCATTATTTTAGACAGAGGCGCACAGTTCACAGCGAACTTCTAAAAGTCTTTTCCGGAAAGGCCTAGGCACTCAAGTGAATCTCAGCACCACATTTTGATGAGTTGGTAATTTACCAACTCATTAGGCTTTTAAGCATGAGTTATTACTTGGTTTTCACACAATTTAGAAAGGTTTTACGCCCTTTTTCTTCTCTATGCAGGACTTTGAAAGAAACAAAGATAATGAAGGATTTGAACTTAAAGCAAGCTACTTAGGACATGCTTTCACTTGTTAAACGCGGATCTGAACATGCTAAATGCAGGTGTAAAGCAGATGGGACTGCCTTGCACCTGCTTTACACCTACTAACCGCGAATCTACACCTGCTAAATGCAGGTCTGGCACAAATGGGACAGTTTTGCACTTGCTCTAGTAGATTGGCACCTGCTAAACACGGGATGAAGGGCAACTGACCCATTTCGCTGATTAAAGGGCAACAACATCCAGAAAGGTCCCCAAAGCACCTAGAAGCTTCCATTGGCAATTTTGGAAAGTTATGCACAATAAAGAAGCAAATATTTTACCCTAATTGTACACCATATTTGATGGATTCGTGGGGAAGAATTTTACACATCATAAAATTGTAGAGAATAGCAAGTACATTTTCTTCTTCTTCTTCTCGAACCCAATTGGGGGAATTCCACCATTATTGCAGAATTTGTGAATCAATATAATGAATGTTGAGGGAATCCCCTTTATACCCCGGAAGCCCAAAGATCAGACCCGAGAGTTGAAATGGAGAAAAATTTAATATCTGGCATCAGGCATAGAACGGGTCGTGAGGTGACCTATGAAGAGCAGCCACGAGTCGTGATGAGACTTGTGGTGTGGCCCAAGAGATGAATTTGAAGTTTGGGAAATGAGATCCCCACGGGTGTGACACAAGTCGTGGTCTCGTTAGGTCAATCATGGGAAATGGTACCTAACGTGTCACGCTCCAAAACTGGGGGACGGCACGACTGGCTCTTGATACCTGACTCACTGGGAAGCCGACTATATAGCATCTGCAACTGTAACACTTAGGCCATCTAGGCCACCTGTCAGAATCAACTGGAGTAATCATCTAGACCCATAAGGTCTCAACTACCACAAATGGATAATTGAAATGTCGATAAGGCCATGACTATGCTAAACCAAGAAACAAAAAGTCAACAAGGACACAAACTGAATAATACTATACAAATTATGTCCTCAAAGCCTCTAATGAATAAACTGAACTAATGGCCGAAATAGGGCTCCGACCTACCCATAACTGCATCTCAAAACTCTAACTGAAAAAAATTAGATCTTAGCTCCAGAAAGAAAGGAGCATACCAACACATCCGCTGATCTCATGAATTGCTACTGCAACTGGCAATCCCGACCTCTACCCGTGCCGCAAGTCCCCAAGCAAAGGAACGTCAGTAAAAATGAAATGTACTGGTATGTAAGGAAGAAAACTGTAAATATGTAAGATAGCAATGATAACTGAGCCATAAATAAGGAATAGTAACAACTTGGAATACTAGAAACTGGAACCTAACAACAAGTCAATACTCAAGTGCAAAAGCAACCAAGTATTGCATGAGAAAAACTATAACTGTAATACTGACGACCATCCGACCATAAAATCCATGTAAAAATGTCTCCAACCGGTGTAAGATACCAAGGTAAAATAGAACTATCTCTAGTTGGTCTACCATACCGGGGTAAAATAAAAATATCTCCAGTTGGTGTCCATACCCGGGTAAAATAAAATATCTTCAGCCAGTATTGTAAAATAAAAATATCTCCAGCTAGTGTGCTATACTGGGGTAAAATAAAATATATCTAGCTGGTGTGCCATACCGAGTTAAAATAAAAAATAATTCTCAATCATAATCATAAATGGGTCGATATGTCTTATACTGAGTCAATTTAACACATATGGTATATAAATGAAAAATGTTAAATATGTGGCTGGAATAGGCCTCTTTCGTAACACATAAATGCAAGTGAGAACACATATCATGTAAAGCTAGAAAATATGCATATATATCACGTAAAACTATCAAATTATATATAAACATGTCGACTCAGTTAGTTGAAGGACCTTCAAGAGGTTTAGACAACATAAGAACTTTTGTAGGCTTACAAAAAATGTCCTACAAATAACCTACCAATTTAACATATTGCTTGGATAGAAACACATAGAGCTCATTTCTACACAATTCTTGAACATCTGCGAACTGCAAATACATACTGTCCACCAGGTGGTTCCTTTGCCTATATCGACATCTATACATTGGAATTTCATTGTCAAACTTATCACGTTTGATGACCACATATAGTTCTTAATTCATTTGGCTTATTTTCAGGAAAACATGGAAATTATAACTAGGAACTTGGAGTTATTTGTCATAACACTTAACATATACATAGAGCTGAGAGTTGAACTAAAGGCATACAACATATGAGACTTCTATATAACATATAACTCGTATTAGTTAACTGGATGACCTCCAGAAGACTTCCTGGTATTCACACCGGATCACCGGGCGACCCGCGCGA